>BQNB010132082.1:4036-15452 GCA_026074375.1 Tanacetum coccineum | reverse complement strand
AGTAAGTTCTCCCATTGAACTCATCTAAAACCTATTGTGCATTATCTGCTCAAACTCATCACATAAAGACTTCTTAGTTGAACCAAAGATGATGTCATCTACATATACTTGAACCAGTAAAATATCACCCTTGAGTCTCTTTATGAACAAAGTCTTGTCAATTTGTCCCCTGTGAAATCTATTATCCAACATATAGGTAAAGAGTGTCTCATACCAAGCTCTAAGAGCTTGATGTAGACCATATAAGGCTTTTTCCACTTTGTAGACTTTTTCTGGAAATTCTGGATCCACAAAACCTAGAGGTTGGCAAACATATACCTCCTCTTCAATAGTGCCATTAACATCCATCTGGTACACAAGAAAATTCATAAATGATGCAAAGACCAAAAATAACCTGATTACTTCAACCCTAGCAACAGGAGCAAAAACCTCATCATAATCAATGCCTTCTTCTTGTTTATACCCTTGTGCTACTAGTTTGGCTTTGTTCCTTACAACTATTCCCCTTTCATCCTTCTTATTTATATACACCCACTTTGTACCAATAGCCTTTTTGCCACTAGGTAAGTCAACTAGTGTCCAAACCTTCTTAATCTTGAACTGAATCAGCTCCTCTTACATTGCTTCAACCCAACTTTCATCATCAAGGGCTTGAGATATCTTTGTGGGTTCATGTTGAAAAAGGAAACAAGCAAATAATCAGTTCTAGAAATCTTTGTGATTTATCCTTCTCTGCTTTTGGATGTAGCTAATCATAGCATGCTCTCTAGAATTCTTCTTAGTCATGCCCCTTGTTTGTACTGTTGACTTTGGATCCCTAATAATCTGAGCTTTAGGATGAGTAGAGTGTACTCTAGTTTTGGGAATAGGACTGACAATAGTGGAAGGTTCCATGTTGTTGAAATCAGCCTCTGCACCCACACTTTGATCAGCATAAGGAGTATTGAGAGTTTCCAAGTCATGATCATCATAGGTATTGCCAAAAATGTCAGTACTTCGAATTTCAGCAGTATCCTTTAATTCATGCATTAGAGGATCATGAGGAAGATTAGAAACATCAATAGGAAAAGATCCACCAAAAGGAACAAATGATGGTCCACTTGATGGTCCAACAGGAATAAAAGTCCTGGATGCACTAGCAGTATTAACAGGTGTGCTAAGAGTATTAAAATTGTTAGTACTGCTAGCTCTAGTAATATTCTCTTGAAGAAGCTGACTATCACACTGAGCTTCAAATTCTTTTCTAACAGCATCTGATTGCTCTGTAACCTCCTTCTTTTGATCCATCATCTTATCAAGAACATTCTTCAAGGCTTGATCATACTCACTTGTTGGTTCTTATACAGTCTTTTTACAAGCATCATCATCAACTGTATCATCCTCAGCCTTGTCATTTGAGCTCTTGTAGTTTGAAGAGATAGATGACCATAATGGGAACACAACATATTGTTGAGTAGACACATTCTCTTCTTTAGTTTGTCCAGCATCAACATTTTTCTTCAAACGTGTATTGCCATTAGTTTCTTGTGGATGTGCATTTTTGTTAGTTTGATTCCCTGCAGTAACTGGTTGGTAATTCATAGAATTTGTTAAGGAATCAATATCAAAAATCCAGTTAGGTCCTTTCCTTGCAACATTTGGTTTATTTTCAAGAAAGTTTACATGCAGATTCTCTTTAACTTTTCTGGTTTCAGTGTTAAATACCCTGAAAGCCTTGTTATGAACATAGTACCCAACTAAAAACCCTTCCTCGGCCTTCCCATCAAACTTGCCTAAAGGGTCTAGGGTATTTAGGATAGTAACAGGACATCCAAAAGGTCTCATGAAACTTATGCTTGGTGCTCTACCAATAATAAGTTCATAGGGTGTCTTGTTATGAGGCTTGGTCACTAGAACCATATTCAAGACATAACAAGCATTATTAACTGCTTCAGCCTAAAATACTGTAGGTAGAAGTGAGTCTACTAGCATAGTTCTAGTTGCCTCAATCAGGGTCCTATTCTTTCTCTTAGCAACTCCATTTTGTTATGGAGTTCTGGCAATACTATATTCCCTTTTTATCCCTTTTTGCCCACAGAATTCATCCATTTCTCTGTTTTTGAATTATGTTCCATTATCAAACCTGATTACTTTAACCTTATGGTTTAATTAGTTTTCTACTTCTGTTATAAATTTCTTAAGAATCCTACTAGTTTCACTCTTAGTGGCTAAGAAGAAAACCCAACTAAACCTACTAAAGTCAGCAGTCACTATAAGGCAATAGGTCTTATGGTTGATACTCCTTACAGATGTTGGTCCAAATAAGTCTATATGCAACATTTGTAAAGGTTGGCTGATAGAGCTTACATGTTTGGTCTTACAGGAGGCTTTGTGTTGCTTTCCCTTCTGACAAGCAACACAAGTATGGTTATTTTCAAAAGTCTTTGAGGGAAGACCTCTTACAAGGTTTCCTTTCACAAGTTATTATTTTAAAATTCACATGACCCAGCCTCCTATGCCATAGTTTAGACTCATCAATTATGGCTTTTGCAAATAAACAAGTTAAATCTCCAGAAGGAACAACATTCTTTAAATCAAAGCTGTACATATTGTTTTGCCTGGGGACTCTAAGCAGTACTTGACTTTCATCAATTAGCTTAAAGTCAGGAGACAAAACAAGACATTCAGTTTCAGTGAAAAGAACACTGTTTTTCTTGTCACACATTTGTGAGACAGAGAAAAGATTAAACTTCAGTTCCTTCACAAAAAACACATCTTCAAAGTCTATTTTATTAGTTCTTATCTTACCAATACCTGTTATCTTACCACCTCTAGTACTTCCACCAAAGGCAACAAAACCTCCATCAATATCTTGATAGTCAGTAAGTAAGGCTTTGTTCCCTGTCATATGCCTGGAGCATCCACTGTCAAACATTCCTTTGTACTTTAAAGCTTGTTGTGGATTCCCCTGCACAAAAATAAGAGAGTCAGTTTCTCTTGGGGACCCAAGCCACTACTGACTTGAGTCTGCCTTGTGGATCAATATAATTTACTCTTTTTGAGATCCATGATCCACTATTGTCTTTGGAGCCATTGTTTAAATTAGTCTTTTTAGGTCTCCAAACACAACCTGCTGAGGCCTTAACAGCATTTCTCTTAACAGTTCAAACTACTGTTTGCCTAGCAGTATTAACACCATTTACTTTAACAGTATTAACTTTTACTTTTGAAACCCTGGTATTAAGTACTGTTGATTTATAAAAAGGCCTTCTAATAGGTGAATGTGACTTAGGAAAAGTATTTATTTTTGATTTTGAAATATTCACTCTATTTTTAGGGGTAGCAGTATTAACATAATGCTTGGCAGTACTAACTAGTATTCTTCCAGACCTAGTTAAGACTGCAGTTGGAGCAAATTTATTTTGATGATTTATTCTTTGAGTGTTGTTCCAAATTGGTCTAACTTCTCTATGATCAGTACCCTTTCCCAAAACAGATTCTTTAGGCATTCTCTTTTCATGAAAATCATAGTCTTTTATTAGATGATTGTGACTTCCGTAAACAAAATAAGCTTTCTTAGTAAACCCAAAACCTAACCCCAATTTTTGAGTCGTCTTCCCATTCTAATCTTTTCTATCTACCTTAGAAGATTAAGTGACCATCCTAGGTTTTACAACTTGTTTATCAAATTTAACAGGTTTATTCCTAGCTTTAGTAAACTCAATCTATTTAAAACTAGGTTTGACTGTTGTTTGGGAGTCCTCAGACTGAAATATATCCTCACCATCATCACTAACCCAATCTTCAATGATAACTCCACTAGGCCTAACAGATTCAACCCTAGGCATTTCTACACTAGTATTGCTAGGTGGAGTGATACTTGTTTTAACTTGAGACACACTAGCACTAGTCTTATTTGTTGTAGGCCTATAAACAGAATCATCCAATCTTGCAAAAGATAGGTCAGCAAGTGGAGGCATGTAGTTCCCAGTTATAGGAGGAGGAACAACATGATATCCATTATCCTTTTTAAACCTATCATTTGTTTGATTGTCATCTCCATCACTTAAACGACTATCAAACACACTATTAAACAATTCACTACCATTTGTATCATTTTCATTCAATTGATCTCCATATCCTAAGACCATTTTTATATTTAGAACTTATTTGACTATTAATCAGTTTAGTTAAGTTTTTAGAAGATGTTTCAAACAGTTCTAGTTTAGCTTTTAACTCATCTTTTTCTCTTAAGGTTTCATCTAACTGATTTTTAAGTCTAGTGATAGCATTACTTTTATCTTTTACTTCAAATTCTAAGACTGCAATATTTTCTTCATAGACAACTTCATTTTTTTGATGAACAACTAACTGTGCCTTTACAGATTCTAGGCCTAACTGATAAGCTACAATTTCTAGATTAGCCTTACTAAGAGTTTGTCTCTGTTCATCAAACTATTTTTGAAGTTTTTCATATGTTTTAACACAGTTTTTAGAACAAGATTGTACCTTTGTGTTAGATCCTGAAATGTAGGCCATAAGAGCAAATTCAGTTGGTTCATCTTGAGGTATATAACTTTAATCATATCCCAATCCATCTTACACAATCAAAGCATTGTCTTGAACAACCAATGCATTAGAGGTCTCTACTGGTACAGTCCTTCTGGTGTTGTCCCTACTCCTATACCCTGCATCTCTATTCCTGTTCCCTTGATTTCTTAGTGCTCTACATTCCCTTGCAAAATGGCCTCTTCTATGACAGTTAAAGCATTCAACCTTAGTTTTATCAAAACCTACAAGTTCTTTTCCATTGAAGATTAACTTTCTTCCAGTCTTCTTATAAAATCGCTTAACCCTCATAGAAAGCATAGCCACCTGCCATTTAAGGTCTATTTCTTCTAAATCATCATTATCAATATGCTTTAGGTCTTCATCATCAAGTTGTGGACCACTTTACTGATTAGCAAAGAATGAGAACATTAGATCATTAGTATATGATGATAAAGATGCTTGTCCTTGAGAGCTATGACCTGCTGCAGTAGAAACACCATTGGTAGTATTAACTTCATTAATACTGTTAGTGTCTTCTGCAGAGAGAAAGGCCACATTCTGAGAGTTTGAAGATGATCCAGAGGAACCTTTGATGTTAGCTTCAAACACTTTTAGGTTATTGTATAGATCATTAATATCTAATTCATTTATACCCTCTTTGTTTCTCATAATCAAAGCTATGTTGTTCTATGATGAAGGTAGAGCTCTTAGAAATTTTTTATTTGCATCTTCATTTGAAATAGCTGCACCATGAACTTCAAGTTGGCTGATAAGTTTTTGAAACCTATCATATGCTTTGTCTAGGCCTTCTATGTCAGATACATAAAAGTTTTTAAATCGTTGCTTCAAGACATTCTTCTACATTGTTTTAGATTCAACATTGCCGCCAAACCTACTCTTAATAGCAGCCCATAAAGACTTAACATCCTTGATTGTATGGAACCTCAGTTGATACTCATCAGGAATAGCCAAAAGCAAAATGATTTTAGCTTTTCTTTCTTTTTGTCTTGCCAATATAGCTTGAGCAGTCTTTGGAGGTACTTCAGTTTCAACACCATTCTCATATTTTGTTGTTTGTACATGTTCATTCCCATTCATGATTACTTATGATTACTTGCCACAAGCCATAATCTGTGTTTGTGAGGTACTGCTCCATCCTCATGCTCCAAAGGGTGTATTTACCTTTCTTGAGGATAGGTAGCTTTACAGTAGATATCATTTGAGGAGATTCCACTAGTGCCATTTGTGGTGCAGGTTCTTCACCAAACATCTTGTATTGTAGGTAGAGATCTAGATCTAAATGAGTTCTTCTTATTCAGAGTTTTTCTGCAAGCTCTGATACCACTTGTGAGTCCCAATGAATAGATCTTCTTAGATTGTTAAAGCTTAGTTAACTTGGATAAATCCAAACTAACTATGAAACACTATGTTTTTAATACTACAAGTTATGTGGAATCTAACTGTAATACTAAGAAGAACAATGTAACACAAAACTTTGAATATATATATTCGATTGCAAATATTCTGCTAGGTTACAGAATAACTAAACATATGGAAAATCTCTATTATTGCTACTCTCTAACTATGTCATAGGGTTCACTTTTATAAACTATGGAATATACCCTAATATCGGCTTTCAAAACGCATAAATTGATCATGGCCATATATATTCCTTTTATAACTCATGCTGATCAAATTTAGCAGACTAACTATATAATTCTTAACAGTACAAACTAAACTGGCAGCAGTTCTAAAATGTACTGGCTAGTTCTAACTACTATTATCTAGCAGTATAACTTACTTAGTCGTTTTTCTTGAATACACCCATTGAGCAGTACAAAATTGTATTGGCAGTACTAACTTCTGTGTTGACAGTACTAAGTATGTAGACATTTAATTCCCAACAGACCGTGATAGCATATTTACCTCACGTTTCTGGATGTCGCTCTAAAAGGCTTTGGGTACTCATTTGGATATGAGTACTCCTTACCATTCTTAAACCAATGGAAAAAATGAGAGAACCATTCAAACTCTTGAAGACATGTTACGCGCTTGCGTAATTGATTTTGAAAATGGTTGGGATAAGCATTTACCCCTACTGGAGTTCTCGTACAACAACGATTATCATACTAGCATCAAGGTTGCACTGTTTGAGGCACTTTATGGTCAAAAATCTTGATCACATGTCTCCTGGGCCGAGGTTGAAGATAGCCAACTCACTGGTCCAGAGATCATTCATGAAACTACTAAAAAGATCATTCAAATCAAGAGTATAATTCAAGCCGCGCTTGATCGTTAGAAGAGTTACGCCGATGTGAGGCGTAAGCCTCTAGAATTTCAAGTGGGAGACAAAGTTATGTTGAAGGTTTCGCCTTGGAAAAGGGTTATTCGTTTTGGCAAATAAGGAAAGTTGAACCTGAGGTATATTGGACATTTCAAGATGTTAGCAAAAGTGGGAACCGTTGCTTATAGACTCGAACTCCCTCAACAATTAAGCAACGTTCATAGCACGTTTCACGTTTCCAATTTGAAGAAGTGTTTGTTCGATGAATCACTTGTAATCCCGTTGAACGAGATCAAAATTAATGACAAACTACATTTCATTAAAGAACCCATAGATATTATGGACCGAGAGGTCAAACGGTTGAAAAAAGCCGTATTCCTATAGTCAAGGTTTAACGGAACTCTAGAAGAGGTCCCGAGTTCACGTGGGAACGTAAAGACCAATTTTGAAACAAGTATCCACACCTCTTCACCTACACCACTCCGAAAGGCAACACAACCTGAATTTTGGGACGAAATTCTTTTAACACGAGGAGACTGTGACAATCCACATTTTTAGGTCATTTTACGCTAATAAACTCAAAACTATTTACTTTGAACTTTACGTGTTTACTTTTAATTATAACCGTTAAGTTAAATCACGTAAACTGAAAATCAACATTTAACGTAAACCGACATTAAACGAATATAAGTATATGTTAAATAAGTGTTATATAATTATTATTAATATAATTTATAACATTTCATATTTTATTTCCTTACGTAAAACTCTTACGTTCTGCATTCTAAGCTTTCATGCATGCATGTAAATCTTATCACCTTTCTATACTTAAACAAATACAATACTTATACATAATACAAAAAAATACTTTTCCCTCTCCCATAACCTCCCCCCCCCCCCACGTCCAACTCCCCCTTTAACCTTCTAAATCAAAATATTAAATGACTCCTCATAACAATTTCATAATTCACATAGCAAAATTTCAATTCATTTTCTTTTTCTCTCTAGCCATAACCGGCCACACACATAAGGCAAGGAAGAAATTGGTTTTTGATTTTTGCAAGCATTTTCACAATAAGTTCTTAAGGGTTTATAGATAATCAAATAAATTTGTGGTTTGATTTAAGCCTTGTCAATCCATCTCACTAAGGTTTATATCTCTTTCTTATACTTTCATTATACATATTTTTGTTATGAACATTTTTATTTCCATGTATAAATATCACCATAATAGTTTGTGTAAAATATTGCTTTCAACAAGAAATGAAACAAATTATGTAAGTTGCTGTAGTAGGCTGTTTTGCAAGTAAATTTTGAACAGGTTAAGTTATTTTTCTGGAATGGTTCATTTGTGAAATAGAAAGTAGACCTTATGACCTTTCTGTGGCTGCTTGAATCGCTAAAATCCGAGTTATAACGAGTAAGTTATGCTCATTTGAAAATCGGATTAAAATTAACACATGCTGAAAAACTGCACTTACGAACATTCTGTGCGATTTATAAAAAGATGTTTTTGACCCGTTTTGGTTCGAGTCAGGTTAATCACAAAAGAGAAAACTTGTAGATTATGATTTGCCATTGAATCCTCGAATTTGAACGACCCATAATTCCTTATAACGAAGGAGGTACGCCTTTCTAAGCTCGGACCATTTTTTTGAAAATTTAACAAAGTTTATGCATATGTATACATATATAAATGTTGTTGTTAGTATTATAATTTGGTGTTTTCGAGCCCGTCTGGGCTATAAAAACTTTAGAAAATAATATAGTAACACTTATATAATATTTATACACGTCGTAAACTTTCTAAATATTATTTTATAAGCTAATTAGACTATAAATAAATTGACGTTGTGAGAATAATAAAAATAATGAATCGAGCGAGATTGACTATAATTTATTTTTGCCTATTAGAAAATATTACAAACGTGTATACTTATTTATATTAAATGGCGAACTTGACGTAAACATTATTTTGACTTATAAAACTAAAACACAAACTATTAGGTGGAGATATAACGTTATAAAATAAAGTTCATTATTTTATTTCCGCTTGCAATATTCTAAATCGACCTATAATTTTGCTTACCGGAACTTTTGTGATGACTTTCTTTTGTTGATTTCCTAAAAATCAATTCTTTTACTCGAGGTGAGTTTATAGCCCCACTTTACTAATTTACCATTATTTTATAAATCTCGGGGTGAGATATATTGCTTGTTTTTACTTATGGACGCAAGCACTTTACTTTCTTTCTAAATGATTATGGACTAGCCTAAGTAGCGATAACCTACTATGCCCACTATCATGAACCATTAATTACTATGTGTAAGCCCGAGTGTTATAAATAGATCTATTTAGGATTGACATCCTCGTTCGGGTAAGTAGCGCTTACTAGTTTTAGAAGACCAAAACTAACGGACGTATACCATGTCGGACTTGGATGTTGCGGGTTGAACGTCTACTTGGGTACTTATTTTGCATTGATTTGCATACATATTCTGTTGTAGCTTCGGTGTCATGAGCTTATTGCAATCGTAATTACTTTTGTGATATTGTATGTGTTACATTATTACACTTTTTAAAATCTTACAGTCCAACCTTATTAATTAACTAAACCTATGAACTCACCAACTTTATATTGACACTTTTAAGCATGTATTTCTCAGGTTCTTAACTACTTTGAAGCAATTTGATGTGCATGGAGTCCATACTTTTCAAGATCATCATTCATGGATCTCCTATTGCTTTTAAAACTATCTATCTCGTTGTACCTTTATGCTTTACTTTTGATGCAAGACTTATGGGACAAATGTTAGAACTTCTTTATTTAAATTAAGTTTACGAGATTATCTTTTTAAACGACTTATTAAGAGATCGTTCTCTCATATCTTGTGCTATTGTATCGTAAAGTAATGCCCCCCGGTTACCTTTCCGCTGCGACATATTTTAGGGGTGTTACAATTAGTCCTTAAAATATAATCATTTATTCTTTGTTATTTGACTATTCTTACATTTTCTTGTTAGTTCTTCCTTCAGTCATTCGGTTTTCATTATCAGCCCCTTAATTATTTTTTTACATTATTAGTCCCTAAAACATAACATTTATCATATGTTATTTTACTATTCATATGCTATCTAATGAATAGTAACATACATTATTATTTCTGGGTGGTTAGTTTTTATTACATCTTAATTCTTCTATTTGTATTGTTAGTTCTTTCGTCAGTCATTAATTTTTCATTATTAGTCCCTCAATTATTATATTTACATTGTTAGTCCCTAAAATGTATAGGATTTAGGTTTTCTTTGTTACTCCTTACGGGATTTAGGTTTTCTTTGTTACTCCTTACATTATTCATTGGGTTTCCATTGTAAGTCCTTTATTTTTCTTTAAAAATAAATGTTATATTCCGTTTACGTAATAGTTTAGTAAGATGAGACATGTAGTTGATCTACCACTAGTTTATATTTAAGAGCAATATCTTGTTAATAAACCCATTTTTAAAGGGGTGTTTATGCATTTTAATTATCTTATGGATACTTATTATTTATTGTTAGTCCTTGATTATTATGCTTTTACATTATTTGTCCCTAGAATGTATAAATTTTTATTTAAGTGTGATACTTTGTTTGTTTAAATTATGTAATATTATTATTTTATTGTGTTTTATTTAACATGAAAAAAGGTGTTTAACCGGGTGAACCTACAACCTGGGGTTATTAGGTAGCGCGTTTTCCATCGATTTGGATTTATCAGAAAAAATAAATTTATTTAATTTAGTCATATGAAATTTATTCCCGCCACAACGCACGGGCCAAAATTACTCGCTTAAATCTATAGAGGTATAGAAATCTCGGGAGATATTGTGCCCTTCTTGTAATGGTAATGTGGAGTTTAAACAACGTATTTTCTTTGAATGCGACATCGCTAAAGGTATTTGGAGAATTGTTCGGGTGTGGTGTGATAACTCTTTCTCTTTGTTCATTTCCATCGACCATTAGAGAGACTGGTCGAGCTCGTGGTCCGCTTCTAAAGACAAGTTTCATCGTATGTGCATCATCATTGTGGTCTCCTTGTGGATTCTTTGCCAGTATCGTAATAGTGTCATGTTTAACTCTCAACCCTTGAGAAAATATGGCATTTATGATAATATTCGTTTGTATTATTTTTCTTAGCTTAAAAATAGAGGTCGTAAGATTTGTAGTTGTACTAATTGGTTAAAATCCCCTATGTAATTGCTAGCTTCTTACTAGTTTTTCTTGTTTAATAAAATATCATTAAAAATGTAATTATAACTCCTAAACTTAAATAAAGAAACCAATGTTGAATTTTATTTTATAAACTTAAAGTTTAAAAGTCTCAATTTCATAAATTTTTAGATGAATTGCATGTATCCATCGAATTTCCAATTTCATCACGCATATTTCTTGCATTTACTTTTTATATAGTTTAATAACTTTTAAAAGGTATCTCATCGGCATCTATCTCTGTCTTAATTAATTGGTCTCCCTCTAAGAAATTTAAAATGGAGAGAGGTCTTCGGTAGGGAGATCCTTTATCCCCTTTTCTCTTCCTCCTTATTGCCGAAGCTCTTCAAATC
>BQNB010132081.1:0-15831 GCA_026074375.1 Tanacetum coccineum | reverse complement strand
GGTTAAACGACCCCAAAAATGTGTATAAAATGACACCTCATCAAGAGTTGATAAGTAATTGTACACGTTCAAAGAAGGTGACTTTATAAATCTACGCTTGAATGACATCGAGGACATGCTTCTTCTAGCTGTTTAGCACAAATTATTTATTGTTGATTTGGTGGTAGCACTGCGTATGTTTACTAGAAGAATCATCATTTAGAAACGAGTTAAAGAAGTACAACTTGGTGTAGAAAGTTACCAAAAGAAGCTCAATATCACCAAGCCTCAAAAGGATTTCCCTACCATCTCTGCCAAAGAACTATACACACCATCATTTGATCCAACAAGAGTTGTCTATGAAGACCTAAGCAATCGGAAGAGACTGATGTAGGCATATGAGCTCTACAAGTTCTCGGATGGAACACTCAAGTTGGTTCGAGACACTCTCTATCACAGGCTGCGGAACTTTAGACTGGGATACAACAAAGGGATGCCTAACAGAAAAATGGTCAGCCAAGGATTAGAAACAATCAGGCATCATGGTTAAGTTGATCGAGGAGTAGCTGCTGGAAAGGCGTATTATTTGGAATCTAGAAAGATTAGTTGGTGCGAGGGAACTTGAGATGGACTATAGGCTAATGCAGAGGACAGTATGACTTTGTCATACTTTGTCTCCTTTCATAACAAGTCTTATCTCATTAATCTATCTTGTGAATATTTGTATACATGTAGTGTAGAATATAAAATAGGCTCATATAGTATTTGAGTATGAATTTTAAAGAATTTTTTAATAAATTCAAAATCTTTCAAATTTACGTTCTCAACACTATATAATACCCTTATAAATTAAGGGGGAGCATTAAAAATGTTCCTAATAAGGGTTGCTAATAATCCAAACATTTATCTCCTCAAAACAGTTTTCAAACATATTTAAATCAATTGATATCCAAAAATATCAAGAGATTGACATTTTTGATAAGGGGAGAAAATGTGATTAAAATATAATGCTTATAAATGTGATCTTAATGACTCAAGTGCATGATGGGATTAAAAGCCTTCTTAATGCTGCTAGTATTACTGCTACTTATATCAGAGTTAATGCTGCTCAGTTGTGTTAGTGTTGCTCAAGAACTTCAGAGAAAAATGCTAAGTGTTTACTACTGCTAGTACACAGTTAGTATTGCTAGTGTAAAGTTACTACGTCTAGTGCATATTAGTGCTGCTCAGAGACTTAGAAGAAAAACTGCTAAGTAGTTACTAATGTTGGTATAAAAGTTACTACTGTTAGTACAAAGTTAATGCTGCTGAAGGAGTTAATGTTGCTAGTGAAGAAGTTAGTATTGCTGAGTTAGTTAGTACTGCTTATGTGATTTATATGAGTTATTTGTATAAAAGATATGTATAACTTATTTGTTTAAAAGATCTGATATACTTAGGAAAGTATTGTAAGCCATTTAGGACTCCTTGGTGTATAAAAGGAGGTCATAGGGCATAGAGTTGATTACGAGTCATCATTTAATTATCATAGCTTAAGGATCTTTGGTAACTCTAATACTTTGAGAGTTTCGTGTATTATTAATAATTATTCGATCTTTTGTTTCAGTTGAATTATATTTCATATAATTTACTGTTTCATGATAGTTCTTTTTAAATATGAAAGATTAGTTCCGCATATAATCTTTAATACATTCAAACAAGTTTCTACTATCGTTGTGTTTGATTCAATCTAACTATAATAATCCTTATACAAGCTTATAAGGAAATTCGAATCTATTAAGTGGGACACAAGTGAGTATCAGAGCTTGTTGTTTTACTTTTAGAACTTTGTAGAAGATATGGATCAAGATTCTGCACCAAATGGTGATGAATCCAAAGTTCTCAGCTTCAAACCGGGTTGTGTTTGAGTTATGGAGGATGAGGATTGATATATATCCAGATGTTAGACTATGCATTGTGGGATACAAGTCATTGAGGAATGGTGCAAACCTTGCCAAAAAACATTAGCTTGTGGGAGGTAGTTAAAAGAGTGATGCCTATTACATCTGCTAAGATAAGACTTAGGATGATTAGAAGTGTAAGGCTAGAAGTACTTTTAATGATGGGCATTCCCATATGATCATCAGTAAAAGTTTAACTCTATAAAAGAATGCCTAAGCTGTGCTGGAAGCTATAGAAAAAGAGATTTGGTGGAATGAAGCTAATAAGAAAGACTCAAAGAAATCTCTTAAAAGTAGGTATATGAAAACTTCACTGCTACAAGCTCAGAGTATGCTTGATCAAAACATTGATAGGCTTCAAAAGCATTGTGAGTCAGTTGGAGCTTTTGGATAAAAAGCTTTCACAAGAAGACATTAATCAAAAGTTATTAAGAAGCTTGTCACCTGAGTGGAACACACATGCTGTTGTGTGGGAGAATAAAGCTGAGTTAGAAACAATGAGCATGGATGATCTCTATAAAAACCTTAAGGTATATGAACCAGAAGTTAAAGGGATGTCTAGCTCAAGTTCAAGCACACAGAACATGGATTTTGTATCCTCTTCAAATAAAGAACACTAGAGTCTTATAATGAAGCAGTTAATTGATTTGCTCATAGAGTTACTACTGCTGCATCAAGTTTAATATTGCTTTACTCTACAATTGTGATAACTTGATGTGTGAGGTTATTTGCTCTTTCTTTGCTAGTCACCAAATAGTCCTCACACTTGCACATGGGACTTTGCAACGAAATCCATCCTGATGAATAGAAGAGATGAATTTGAGTGGCAATTGGCCATGTTGTCTATGAGGGCTAGAACGGTTTGGATGAATCTTAAAGGGAAGCTCTATAGTTAATGGCCAATGTGGGTCTATTAGTTTTGATTAAGTCACAATAACAAGATCGGGACCATTTTGTAGGAGGCAGTGCAGAGCTTCAAGAAATATCAAGACAACAAGATCAAGAAAGCTCAAGAAGGAGTGTTGCCTGTGGTCAACATCTAATTCAAGCTTTGGTGTCATGAGATGGACTTGCGTGGATATAACTGGACGTGATCAGCAGAGGAGGGCCTAATTATGCTCAGGCTTATCATCTCAAGTTCTGACTCAGATTCAAATTGTTTAAAATCTTGTATGGAAACTATTAAATTACTTAAATCTCAAAATGATCAACTATTAAGAGATTTAGAGAAATCTAGTTTAATGGTTTTAGGTTATAAAACAGGTTTAGAATCAGTAGAAGAAAAACTTGAATTTTATAAAAAGAATTGTGGAAAACTAGAAGGGGGGTTGAATAGTTTACCAAGTTTTAATTAAAGGTTTTGAAGTGTTTGTAAAAATTCTAGATTTGAATTTATGTGAACTCAACACTTGCACAATATGAACAATATATTTATCTAAACAATTGATATGATAGTATGAGGAGATAATATAAGACAAGAGATAAGAGTAAGAATAATTAAACCACAACGCGAAGATTTATAGTGGTTTGGTAACGAAGCACCTCTTCGCCCTACTCCACTCCCCGAGCACCTAACTCGAGAGTTTTCTTCACTATGTCAACAAGCTCCTTTATGGCGGAGAAAACCGTACACAATGTTGCTTACACCGATTTACGACAAAAAGCTAAATGTCGAGTTCTAATCTTAGCTAGAACCAATCTATCACAACACAACTTTACGACTTCAAAACTTCACAACTTCTTCACAACTTTGAGACTTCCTCACAACTTCACGACTTCACTTCACACAATACTTTGCTTATAAACTAACTAACACTACTGGTAAGTATCTCCACAGATCTATTATATCTTACACAAGTAGCCAAGATCTAGCTATTACACATAAATACAAGATATACACAAGATTTACAAGTTATGATATGGATGCAATAAGATTGCAACAACACACAAAGGTGTAATACTTCTTCACTTGATGATGGAAGTATTTGCTATCTTGCACTATGCGAATTGATCTGGGATCACAAGGGAAACAAAGCTTTATGATTAAATGATCAAAGGATTTTGATGAGATGTGTGGGCTGTTTTAGAACAAAAAGAATGAGTGCAAAAGGTGAGAAAATAGTAGGGAAAAGTTCATTATTTATAGGACCAACACTGGAGGGAGCGTTCTACTAGGGCGGTCCCCTTTAACTTAAGGTGGGCGGTCCCCTTAATTTTAAGGGGGTCGGCCGTGTATTTAAGGGGGTCGCCCTAGACTAGGGCTTCCCCAGTTTGTCTTTTATGTAGGGGGGATTTTCTGGAGGTTTTCTAGCCGGTTTAGGTCCGAAAATTTGAATTTCAAAATGTTTATTTTGAATAAAACATTTTTTTAATTGTAGAAAATGTTTTGTAATGTTTATAAAAGTATGAGGTTGAATAAAAATTTCCCTTGATCATAAAATGCATTAAGCATTTATTTATTCATACCTTTAAGTGATTGGTATTGTTTGAAATGAGGGTATTTACTCTTCATTATTTGTTTACGTTTAATTTTACGTTAAACATTTTTTTATTTTGTGATTATCAAAATGTAAAGATGTGAAAAAATATTAGTAGTGTTTTTAGGCATTATATTTTATCAAAGCGTAAACAAGTAATTAGTAGTAAATTCTCATTTCAACAAATACATCACTTAAAGGTATGAATAAATAAATGCTTAATGTATTTTATGATCAAAGGAAATTTTTATTCAACGTCACACTTTTATAAAATGTTGTAAACATTTTATTTATAAAATGTTGTAAACATTTTTATAAACATTATAAAACATTTTCTACAATTAAAAGAAATGTTTTATTCAAAATAAATATTTTAAAATTCAAATTTTCTGACCTAAAACGGCTAGAAAGTTCTAGAAAATCCCCCCTACATAAAAGGACAAACTAGGGAGCGTCTAGTCTAGGGTGGCCCCCTTAAATACACGGGGCCCCTTATCTTTAAGGGAACCGCCCACCTATTTAAGGGGACCACCCATATGTAGACGCTCCTCTAGAATGTCCTATAAATACTAGACTATTCCCTACTATTTTCTCACATTTTGCACTCATTCTTTCTAATCAAAAACAGCCCACACATCTCATTAAAATCCTTTGATCATTTAATCATAAAGCTTTGTTTCTAAGTGATCCAAGCTTAATTCCTCAAGTGCAAGAGAAGAATACTTCCATCATCAAGTAAAGAAGTATTACACCTCAAGTGTGTATTGCAATCTTGTTGCATCCATATCATAACTTGTAAATCATTTGTATATCTTGTAAAGTTGTGTAGTAGATAGATCTTGGTGATTGTTGTAAGTATAGTTGAATCTTAGTGATTCATCCAAGTTGTGATAGTTAGGTGTGAAAGTAGAAGTGAAGTAGTGAAGTAGTGTGGTGAAGAATACTAAGGCGTGAAGAAGTTGTGTAGTTGTGAAGTTGTGTTGTGAAGTCGTGAAAGTAGTGAAGAAGTTGTGAAGTCGTGATAGATTGGTTCTAGCTAAGATTAGAACTCGACATCTAGCTTAGTGTCGGAAATTGATATAAGCGAAAGTTGTGTACGGTTTTCTCCGCCATAAGGGAGTTTGTTGACATAGTGAAGAAAACTCTCGAGTTAGGTGCTCGAGGAGTGGAGTAGGGCGAAGAGGTGCTTCGTAACCGAACCACTATAAATCCTTGTGTTGTGGTTTGATCTTTCTAACTCTTATCTCTTATTTCTTTATTTGTTCTTACTTATTTATATTATTCATATTGTGCAAGTATTGAATTCACAAAAAGTCGAATCTAAGTTTTTATAAACAAACATAAACATTAAATTAAAAAGCGGTAAACTATTCAACCCCCCTTCTAGTTTTCCACAATTGGTATCAAGAGCCACGTCAAACAAGATTTTTAAAATAAATTGTATTTTAAAACTTGAATCGATCTATGGAATCGGAAAAATATTTAGAAGGGCAATCTATGCAAAGACCACCACTATTTGAAAGTGATGGATTTATTTATTGGAAAAATAGATTCGAAACTTATGTGAAGTCAAAAGATCTAGATCTTTGGCATGTTATTACCGATGGTGATTTTCCTCCTATTCAAAATAATCCCGAAACTAAAAAGGATGAAATTGTACCTTTTCATAAACAAAACGATGATCTTAAAAAGAAACTTGCTAAAAATAATGAAGCTAAAATGGTAATTTATAATGCTTTACCACGTAAAGAATATGAAAGAATTTTTATGTGTCAAACCGCAAAAGAAATTTGGGATACTTTGTTAATCACTCATCAAGGTAATAATCAAGTCAAAGCAAATAAAATAGATCTTCTTGTTCAACAATATGAACAATTCATGATTCCGGAAGAGGAATCAATAGATAATGCTTTTGCTAAATTTAACACTATTATTACTAGTCTAAAAGCACTTGATGAAGGTTTTTCTAGCAAGAATTGTGTTAGGAAATTTCTTAGGGCATTACATCCTAAATGGCGCGCAAAAGTCACGGCGATTGAAGAATCAAAGAATCTAACAACTCTATCACTTGACGAACTCATTGGAAATTTGAAGGTTTATGAAGAAGTAATTAAGAAAGATTCTGAAACCGTCAAAAGCAAAAGAGAACAAAGTAGATCTATTGCCTTGAAAGCTAGAAAGGAATCTAGTGATGATGATAGCTCAACCTCCGATAGTGAAGATGAAGAATACGCCATGGCCGTAAGAATAGTGAAGACGAAGAGTATGTTATGACCGTAAAGGAATTCAAGAAATTCTTCAAGAGACGAGAAGAATTATAAAGACAACAACCGAGGCGATAAAAAATATTCCAAATAAGTATAAAAATGATGTTATGGTAAAAGTGACAGAAATGTTTAGATGTGGTGATCCAAATCACCTCATTGGAGATGTTCAAGCCGCCTAAAGAACCAACGATCAAAGAGCATTTATTATTGGAGGAGGCATGGAGCTACCATGGAGAAGATGAAGTGGAAAAGACCTAAAGATGAAACTTGTCCTTGTGCACAAGCGCACGATAATATGCCCTTAGGAATAAAACTTGAACCGAATGAGATGGATGAAAGATTGTGGATGCTCAAAACACGTGACGGGTAATCGAAAATTGTTTTCTTCATACAAAGCATACAACGGAAGTAACGTAATTTTTGGGAGCAACTTGCGCGGTAAAATCATAGGCACATGTACGATTTCTCAAGACTCCCTAATAATTGAAAATGTTGAGCACATAGATAACTTAACATATAACTTGCTTAGTGTAGGTCAAATATGTGATAATAAATGCAAAGTAATATTTACCGAACACGATAGCGAAATAATTAAAGACGAAAAGGTTATAGGTAAAGGAATTAGGAAATGGGAATATATGTAGAAGAAACTAGAAAATAAACCGGAAGATAAAATATGCCTTGCAACATTAGACGAAAACTCCACACTATGGCATAGGAGATTAGGTCACGCGAATATGCAACTAATTCAATCATTAGCATCTAAAGAGTTAGTTAGAAATCTACCCAAACTTAAATACGACCGACATTTTTGTGATGCTTGCAAAATTGGAAAACAAGCTCATGCAAGTCACAAGGCTAAAAATATAGTTTCAACAACTAGATTTCTTAGAAACAACTTCACATGGATTTGTTTGGTCCTTCCCCATACCGAACTAATGGAAGGAATCGTTTAATACTTAGTAATCGTAGATGGCAATTCACGATAACATGGACTAGATTTTTAGCAAATAAAACCGAAGCCTTCAAAAAATTTGAAATATTTAGCAAAATGATCCAAAACAAATTAGGATGTTCCATTGTATCAATTAGAACGGATCATGGTCGGGAATTTGATAATGAAGTACAATTCGGAAACTATTGTGATTTAAATGGGATATCTCATAATTTTTCCGCTCCTCGTACTCCACAATCAAATAGGTAATAAAAGAAAAATCGCACTCCTACAACTACATGAGTAAACCCATGTTAAACGAACAATACAGTTCCTCAAAAATTATTGTGTAATGCGGGCCCCGATACGTTAACCTATAGAAATTAATAGAGTTTCCAATTAGACTATTTTAGAAAAAAAAACTCCATAACAGTTGTTAAAAGGTAGAAACCAAACCTTATGTATTTTATGAGTATTCGAAAGTAAATGCTTTATTCTAAAACAAAGATTACCTTCACCAAGTTTGACCAAAGTCGTACAGAAATGAAGTGTTATTCACTAGGATATTAGCAAAATAGTAAAGCTTACATAATACTTAACAAACAAACGATGAAAGTTGAAGAGTTGTTGAATGCAACTTTCGATGAAACTCCTCCCCACCTAAAACATCGCCATTGGAAGATGATGAGTTAGTCGAACAAGAAGCTATTGAGATTAGTAAAACAAAACCCATAGGCAATGATCTTAAATAAATTTCATTAGAAAATAATCAAATTTGAATATTAAAGAATCAAAACTCATCCCCAGAAAACGTTTATAGGTAATCAAATCAAAGAACTCTTAGTCCAGCTCAAGCAAAAGCAAATTCTTTTGCTTTATTTCCAACAATAAACCTAAAAAAATATAAAGAGGCATTAAAAGATGAACAAATAGGTAATGGCCATAGCAAGAAACTAATCCATTTAAAACAATGAATGTTTGGGAACTAGTCCCAAACTATGAGATATGACCATTACAGGTAACAAAATGGGTATAATAGAAATAAACTCATTGAAAAGGTGTCGTAACAAGACACAAAGCAAGATTAGGCCGCCCAAAGGTTATAACAACAAGAATGGACTTGATAATGACAAAACAAATGCACCCGTAGCTAGACTATAGTCCATAAAGAAAACTTTTAGCTTATGCTTGCGCAACAGACTTTAAGTATAGACCAAGGGAATGTGAAGAGAGCATTCCTTAAACGGTTTTATCATTGATGAGGTTTACCTGCACACCTCCGGATTCATTAACTTCGTAAAACCAATTATATCTAAGACTTAAAAAAAAAGCTCTTTATGTCATAACCAAAATAAGCCCCAAAAGCTTGTATAATCGATTATTAAGCTTTCTTATTAAACATGATTACTCCATGGGAATGGTAGATAACACACTCTTCACTAAAAAGAAAGACTTCAACCTCATTATTGTCCAAATATATGTTGATGACATTATATTCGGATCAACTTGTCAAGAAATGTGTGATGACTTTGCCAAGATCATGCATGATGAGTTTGAAATGAGTATGGTGGGGGAACTAAAAATTTTCTTAGGATTACAATTAAAACAATTATATGATGGAATATTTTTTTAATCAATCAAAATATATTAAGAAAATGCTTAAGAAATTTGGACTAGAAGACTCTAAGCCAATAAAAACCCCTATGTCTACGGAAACCAAACTCACGAGAGACGAAGAAGGTGAGTCCGTAGATAATACCAAATATAGAGGCATGATAGGTAGTTTATTATACTTAACGGCAAGTAGACCCGATATCATGTTTAGTGTTTGCCTTTGTGCACGCTTTCAAGAGGATCCCAAAACCTCTCACCTAGAAGCGGTTAAACGTATCTTCCGATACATTAAAGGCACTACGCATTTAGGATTATGGTATCCTAAGGGATCCGGCATAGAAACAATAGTGTATGCGGATTCGGATCATGCGGGAGATTACGTAGATCGCAAGAGCACTAGTGGTGTTTGCACGTTTATGGGATGTTGCCTAACATCTTGGTTTTCGAAGAAGCAAACCGCTCTTGCCATCTCCACAACCGAAGCGGAATATGTAAGCGCCGGAAAGGCATGTCAACAAGCTCTATGGATGAAACAAGCTCTCATAGACTATGGCGTTAGGTTAGACGACATTCCAATAATGTGTGATAACAAAGGGGCTATAGACTTAAGTAAGAATCCCGTTCAACACTCACGAACAAAACACATTGAGATTCGCCATCACTTCCTTCGCGATAATGTTCAAAAAGGGAATATCTCTATAGAAAAGGTCTCATCGGAAGACAACATAGCCGATATTCTAACTAAACCACTTAAACGTGAGCCATTTAACTACTTACGTCTAGGTCTAGGAATGATGGAACAAATTGATTAAGTTTTTGGCATAATAAAGAAATGATAATCATCAATGAACCATTTGTCAAAAATCTAAGAAAAAATTTTCTCAACAGGTGGTGGCCCCCTTAATTCATAAAGGGCGGCCCCCTTAATTTTAAGGGGACCACCCAGACTTTAAGGGGACCACCCACCTGACTGACAAATTTTTTTTCTCTCTGTGTCTAGGTTTCTATTTTACACAAAAACACAAGATTGGGAAAAGTTTATAAGCAAACTTTTACAAATTCTTCTATCTAAATGCATATCTCATTATACATATATACAATAGTCCCAATCTATTATTTTCTAAAAGGTTTTTCTCACAACTAGGAGCACATGAAAATCAATTTTCACATATTGTTGAGATATGCTAAAAACATTTTTCACATATGCATAATGTTCTCTTACTTGTTGTCAAAAGTATATAATCTAATATATATTTTCGACAATCTTGGTTGAGCAAAATTAAATCAAGGAGCATTTGGATTATTTCTTAGGTTTTACATGTCTTAATGTTGAAATAATCGCTACTCCACATTTGTCACACTTAGGCACACACTAGGATTTCCATAAAAGTTTGGTTCGTTTTTAAATTAACCCCCTTGTCAAGATAAATTATTTGTGCATTATATCTAGTTACTATTTTATATGCTCTTCACTCTTTTGGTTTTCAATTCATATATGATTATATGCCAAAATTATGTGAAATAGTTTTATCCTACAACTTGTCATATATATGTAGAATGATTTGGATGAACACTTAGAGAGAGAAAGGAAACATGTAATATTAGCTTAAGAAATGGTGACCAAATGAAAACAAACTACACTCTCCAAGTAATGAGAGATTTATATATGCCTAGCTAACCGGAGCGCATGAGGGGGCTTATGGTATGAGTCAAACATTGTAACTTTGGCCTGGAAAAAAAAAAAAAAATTAGCTTACTAACTTAATCTTACAACTAACTACGAGCTATGACTAATTATATTGGTATTAGACCCAGGCACTTTTTTTGTATTTCAACATCTCCCCTAAAGGAGTTCCCTCAATTTACAAATAGTTTTAAACTTAGCATACTATGCTTTCACTTCGAATCTGAGCTCGTGAGTCTCTGAACTTCTATCATTAACTTGTGATTTGTTGTAGTGATTATAGACTTTGGATTTGAGCAAGTTCTTTTGTCTTGACATGGATGTGATCTTTGAGCTTCTTGAGATCATCAACTAAACATAATCTTGTATCGCCATCTTGTAGACTTTGCCATCTCATGCACTTGTGACAACTGGACCGACATGCTCATACCTTTCTTGATTTGATAATCTTGAAAAGCTTTACTAATGCATCTTATTGAATTCTTTAACTTAACTCTTTGTCGCTTCAAGAAGGACTTTATTGGTATCAAGAGTATCGTCGGAAGTCTTGAAACATGTACTTGAGCTTTCATTATGTCTTTATATTTGTTGGTCTGGTATGAGCATGTGGCTATGGATCTTGTAAGTCAACTGGAATCAGGTACCTTCACCACCAAATTTAAAATATCAGCATTTAGAAACAGTTAGCAATAAAGTGGGGGGACGAATATGACTTTGTCATTCACCTGTGGTTGGTTAGAGTAACCTTCAAATCCGTAAGGATCGACCTGTGATCAGGTAGACTCAATGGTGTAGAGTTTTATATACACAATAAAATATACTATAAAATAATATTCCACAAGAGCAATTAAGAAAATTCCCTAAGGAAAATTCACTCTCAAAAATATATAATATAATATATAATACGTATATTAAACCGGGCAAATATGATCACCCGGGTCGTTTCCCCAACGACTAGTGAAATTGAAACCTCGTTTAACAAGCTTGATTTCCTGATTTAGAATAAGCAAAATATATGATTTGATGATCTATTTACATCTAAATAAAGAAGCAATAATTAAAATTGACAAATAAAAACAATTTGAACAAATTAAACAAATTACGGAAAATCAAAGTAAAACGCGACTATTATGCACATAGATTAAAATTTAACCTAATAATGTAAACTGAAAATTCTCTAACCTAAAGATAGGACAAAAGAAAATTTTAGGAAAAAGAAAAACATTTTTTTGATTATTTTTGAATTTATTATGAATTAAAATCTAATTTAATCTAATTAAATCTTAAAAAATAGCAAATTAAGTACTAAAAATTTGGAAAAATGATTTTTAAGCTTAGAAAAGTCTAAAATATCATAAAAGCAAAGAAAACTATTTTTAACTATTTTTATTATTAAAATCCTATTTTTAAAATTTAAAATAAAAGCTCAAAAATGAAATTTAAGATCTAAAAAGTGTAAAAATGATTTTACTGGATGTAAACCTAAAGCTATTTTTTATAAAACTAAAAACTATTTTTTTGTATTTTTCTGAAACTTTTTCTATTTTTTATTGATTTTATAAGATTTTATCTTTCGAAAATTGATTAAAAATAAAATTTAAGCTAGAAAAATCTAAAAAATTCAGGGTAAATCCTAAATACTAGCAGGAACACAAGAAAAATAAGAAAGACCAAAATGCTAAACGAATAAGCCCTCAAACGAGCTTATTAGGCTACGGCTTATTTTAGAAAAGAGAAATGAAATTGTGTACTAGTATTAAATGTGGGGAAGTAACACTGGATGAGCTATTGAAGCAATTGGTTAACACGTTGGGCTTATAACTGAGAGGTCGTGGGTTCGAGTGTGGGCAACCCCTTTTTGCACCTTTTTTTTACTTTTATGAAAAACTAAAAGTTGGGACTTAAAGAGGACACAAATCTAAACAACTTTAATAAAGGGAACATAAGCTGAAACTTAATAATAAGCTCTAAAACAGCTTATCAAAGCTGCTGTCACAGAAACAAGTGAGTTAAGCTCACTTTTGCTTTTTGACTTGTAAAAAGCTCAAATTAAGCTCATTTTGAAAAAGAAAAAGTGTTCTAGGAAGCTTATGGGTTGCTTAAACTAGATTAAAAAAGAAAATAGAAATTAAATCACTAGATTATAGCTGAATTTAAAGATCAAAATGGCAAACTCAAGAAATAAGCTAAAGTTCACAAAATCCTCCCTATTAAGTCAACAACTCAATGAAGCCAATCCAGAGATCTTCTTATCTTTTACTAGATTTACAAACAGACTATAAGTAACCAATTTCAACCTTAAAATCTAGACTTATAAGCTAAAAACAAGAATTTAAAAGCTAATCTTAAAACTGCTACAGTTTATGGTGTTTTTGGCTTTGTGACTTTTTATAAGCAAAATTAAGCTGCAAAATTAAGCTAAAAATGGAAATTAAGCCCTATTTTGTTTTAAGCTATATCTAGACTTAATCCTATCCTAATCTTAGATACTAAAACCTAGAATTTCTTAGCTAAAAATCAAGCTAAAAGTGACAGTAGGAACTGCTTGGTTCCTACTGATGCACTTTGCACAAGTGCAAAGTTATAGTGCAGGTTACCTAAGGGTAAAACCTGCACTAAAACACTCTTAGTGAGTGTTTACAAACTCAATGCAAACACCAACAACAGCTCAAAGAGCTAAGTTCAAAATTAAGCTATAAAATCTAAACTCCTAAGTACCCTGGTGCTGACACTATTAAAATAAGCTCTAAACTTTTCATTTTCAAAATCTAACTTGTAAAAACTTCTTACCTAATGTTTTTAAGAGATACTAAAGCTGACTCAAATAATTTGCACAAGTCATTTTGACTTTTTGATGTCAAAAAACTAAGCTTAAACCAAACCGCCCTTTATTTATCTTGACAGATTTGAGTTAAGCTTAAAATGAGAATCCATTTAACAAAGAATTAATACCAGATAACTAACAGCTTATAACAAACTTAAATGACAAAATCTAACTACTAAATTAAGCTAGAATGAAGATCTAAGAGATTACACTATTATTTTTGGTTTTTATATATTTTTTTAAGGACATAAATGAAGTACTAATGATCCTATACCAATTTAAGTAAAAACATATGAAACATAAATAACGAATAAGCACTAGTAACAGATAAATAAGCACAATAAAACAACTATTCTAGCACTAAGGCAAAAATTAATAACAATCTAAAACTAAAAAGTAACTAGAGACAAGTAACTAATGAAACTTAAAAACTTAAAGAAAAACTAAAAAAACCTTTAGCTCAACAAAAGGTTCCCAAATAGGGCAGCTACAAGCTCCCTAGCTTATTAATAAGCTAGGGTATAAGTCCTTGGGAGCTCTTCCAAAGTTAGCTCACCCTTAATACACATAGCTTATAAATCCAATTGTTAAAGTTTTTTAAGCTGGTTTAAGATATTAAAGAGTGATTAAGTCCAATTAAGCTCAATCATGAGCTTAGAGACTCATGAGAGCTGAATAGAGCTTATAAGGGCTTATTGAGCTTTAGCTTAATACTAAATAAGAAAAATGAGAGATTATGAATTAGAGAGATTTTGAGAGATTAAAACAACTGAAATTTCATTATAATAAAGCTTGCTTACATTACTTAAAAGAAAAATTACAAGATTGAAAACAACATTAAGGCTGATTGAATTGAAAATAAGCAAAACTAAAATCTATAAGCAAAACGTGTGTGTTGGTTGAAGAGTTGAGAACCCTTTTATAGGCATTTGCAAAGCTCCAAACCCTCTTAGCCTTGCTTGCCTTCATCAATCATCCACCCTTGATCTTTCTTTCATTGTTGATTTCTTTCTTGAGCCGTTGGATCTCATTTGTGGACACCTGAGGATTGCCAGCATGTCATTCTTTGATATGACATGCTGTGCTAGTTTTGTGAGAGGGTCTAGTGCAAATCCCACATCTCTTGTGTGCTTTACCATTGCTGACGTGACAAGACCTTGAGAGAGGGCTTAAGTAATCCTTGATTTGACCTTAATGACCCTGCCATTGTATACTAGACCACTTGAATAGACAATCGCACCCTTTAATTTTCAAAAGCCCTTTGTTTTGATTGTGGGGTAAAGATGGGGACGATGGGTGAATAGTAAAAACCCTTCGCGCCTTTTTTTTCGACAGTTAAAACTGTTGGACTTTGGTGAATTTGCAAATATGGCCCTTGTGTTCTCTTTTCCTTTTTCTAGTTATAATTTACTTTCGAAAATTGCAAGTTAAGCCCTTGTGTTTTATATAAAGATAAGTGGGCTAGGGTTTTGGGCTTTAGGATCCGGGTAAGGCCCAATTAGAGGTGAGGGGCTATTTTTGCACTTTTGTGAGAGATGAGGGTTTAAAATGGAATATTGTGGGTTTTGTCTTTTAATGGTTGACTGCTGTTTGACCATTGTTGACTGGATTTGACTGAGGGCTTGACTTTTCTGGCTTCGGCCTTGATTCTTTGGCTTCTTTTTGCACTCTTCTGATTCTCGTGTCCGTGTTTGCTTGTTTTTGACTGTTTTCTTGTGATTTTTAACTTATCCATACCTGCATACACAAAACACAAATACAAGCATAATTTTGCCATTTTTGGTCTGTTTTGGGTTTAATTGGGTTATTTTAGGTATTAACGGATATGTGTATTTTACACTTATCAAAATTCCCCAAACTAAACGATTGTGTGTCCTCACGCAATATCACATGCCTTATAACCAAATACCCTGAAATTTCCCAAAACTAAACCTTTGAAAAGTAGCAAAGATTTTTGTTGAGAGAGTTAAGAGATCACAAGTTATAAAACACCCGACTTCCCATTTTCAAAGATTTTTCTCTTTTTATGATTTTTCTTGATAATTAGTTACCTAACTACAACTTATTTGTGTTGACATAATGTATTGTTTTCATTACCTCATTGGTAACTTT
>BQNB010132080.1:0-18686 GCA_026074375.1 Tanacetum coccineum | reverse complement strand
GGAGTGATAGAGTATATCAACTCCTATAATTGTGGAGTGATAAGTACAAATATATTTAGTCAATATTATCTAATAAACATCCCGTATTTAAATTATGGAAAACAAAAGCTAAAAAACACCCGACATGGCCACTAAGGCAATACTTAGGCAGATAGTTGCTTGTAAGAGAATGATTTGCGCATATCAATTCAAATTAAGGTTGTAAAGAATTACCTACTAAAGAAAGTGCCACAATATTAATGGACATGTTGAGAACCTAGAAGAACCGCAACTCAAATCACCCTCTACATAAAACACAAACAGCATCTCATTCTAATCGATACCCACATCATAACATCAACGCACTTGCAAAAAAAAATACAAATTAGAAGGAAAACAAAACAAATTTGGATTTTTTTTTTCATACATGCTTGTTGAATGTGCCAACCTTATGAATAATTTAACACCTATAAAACAACAATTAGATCAAGTAATTTGCATAAAAAACTACAAATTAGAAGGAAAAAAAACCTATTTTTTTCATAATCAATTAGCATAAACTAATAACCTATAAACCCAAATCTCATTTGTAATTTGGGTTTGTTTGTTCATCTTCAAGCGGTGGTGGTTAGGTTTTGAGAGAGAATTATGTTAGAGAGAGAATTATGTTAGAGAGAGGTGAAGACATAGTGAGATCCAGAAGGAAGGAGTTGTTGGAAAAAATTTAGTGGAAAATGTGTTTATTATTAGTAAATATAATTATTAAGTGTAAGGCCAGGTCGAGCCGGTATATATCCAAAACAGAGTTAGTGTGAATGAGATATCGAGTCTCAAAGAAAGAAAGCTGGAATGGAGAAAAATGGTTAAATGTCAGTTACGAGCTCGTTTGGTAACTACAAATTAATGTGTCATTAATTGACAATTAAATTGGCTGTTATGATTTGTTTCAAAGGTTTATAACTGCAAATTAATGTGTCATTATTTGACAATTAAATTGGCTGTTATGATTTGGTTTGTAGCAGCTCATTATTAAGGCATTAATTGACATTGATTGCATCATTACACCATATGCATATGAATGTGTATAAATAGATGGCAATCTCAACCATTCCAAGACACAACAAGAAAAACACACAAGAGAGAAAAGCTCTATTAACAAGTTTTCCAGCGGTCTTTTCGATCAGAAGCACTCTGTTTTCCGTGATATTTCAGGCAAGTATGTCAGGTCCGGCTGTACAACAGCTTTGAACGTTGTACCCTGGGAAACAAATGGCGAATCTGTTTTAAGGGAAGTGTGTCCAACACGTGCCTCATTCCACGACCTTTTACGGTTTTCTTATTTATCGTTCATATTGTCTGTCTTCTGCTTCTACCCAATTATGTTTGTTTTATTTTCTGTTGTTTAATTTCTGTTAATTATTATTAATTATAATCTGATTTTATTTTAATAAAAGTGTACATGTTTCCCTACAAGAATGTCGTGTAGCAAAACCTGCAGATCTTGAACCTGTTTCAGTTTAGACTCATTAAATATGAGTCATTAAATACCTTATTTGCTCTTGCATCTCCTCTAACAACCCTTCAAAACACCTCCCTCATTAAATATGAGTCATTCAATGTTTCAGTTTAGACTTTAGAATACACATTTAAATATCGTGTTTGCCAAAGTAGTTGTGTGCTTTGAGTAGTAGAAATTTGCAATTTATTTTATTTTATTTTAATTGTAACATTTATAGTAATTAAGTTAAATCATTATTAAATTTGTTCATACTTTTAATTACAACAATCTTCAGTTATTTGTAAACACTTGAACATTGATTGGGGATGCTTTTTGATGAATGATCGGTTGGCACCGGCGGTGTATGAAGTTGTGTTTTCTTTGCGATTTGAACCTTTTGACCGAAATCACTACAAAATTATGTTCAAAAAAAGAAATCACTACAAAATCAACAACTTTTTGTTTTTCCAAATTATTATTTTTCACTCACAAACAACAAGTTACATTTACTTAAAAAATAAACAAGTATACGTATAATTTCAGGGGAAATATGAATAACCAAAAACCCTTAAATAATAACACAATGGATGTTATAGTATTTCTAAAAAAAAGTAAATAAGTTAAAATTGTTTTAAAGATTAAGGATATGTTTAGCAAAAGTAACTGTTACTAAAACTGAAGATAAAACTGTAGATGGAGATGGAGATGATGATTATAAAAAGAGATTATTATCATAAGTTACATGAAGCAGCATTTAATTTTAAAAGATTATAAAAAAATTATTTTTTTTATAATCTTATATAAATTTTATTTGCCAAACGAAGCTTAAATTTTAAATAACTTATTTTTTCAAAAAATAACCCACTATCATTTTATATCTTTATACCCAAAGATAACCGCTGAAAGGTGCAATACATAGTAATCCTTAGTCCCTTACCCCCTTTTACCTCGTCTTCCCTTTAGCCACTATATTGACAATAAATTACAATTCTTTTATCTTTTTTTATTGCGTATTTTTTGTCTTTTACTACTTTTAACTTGTCAAAATTTTATATTTTTTGTTCCATATTTTTTTCCTATTTTACTAATTTTGACTTATCCAATTTTATATTTTTTTTTTCTCATTGTTAGGTCTATATATTATAACTCAAAAGATAAAAAGGTTTTTAAGTATAACTTTCACTTTAAAAGAGTTTCAATAACTAGCCCTTTAAATAAAATATTCTATTTGCTTAAAAACAAGCAAGTGAAATTGGAATCGTTATGGTTAGAGGTGGCAAATGGATCGGGTTGGGTCGGTTTGGGTCATGGGTCAAACATGTCATGTTTTAAAAATGGGTCTAACGGGTCATGGGTCAGACGGTTGGGGTCGGGTCGACCCACTAAATTATAGTGTTTTCAAACATTTTTGAACGTTTTATATGTTTCGTCAGTCTTTTTTTACGTTTTCGACGGATCATGTCTGTTTTTTTACGTTTTCGTTCGTTTTTTTACGTTTTTGTCTGATTTCTTATGTTTTCGTCTGTTTTTTTACATTTTTGTCCGATTTCTTACGTTTACCGTCTGATTTTCTTATGTTTAGTCCGTTTGTTGACTTTTCCCCCCATTTTTTAAACGTTTTCATTGTTTTTTTTTACGTTTTCGTCCGTATTTTTACGTTTTCGTCCGATTTCTTACGTTTTCGTCCGTTTTTTTTACTTTTCATCCCGATTTCATACGTTTTGTCCCGTTTTTTACATTTTTTTTTTTTTTATTTTTTTTTTTTATTTTTTTTTTTGTTTTTTTTTTTGTTTTTTGTCCGATTTCTTAAGTTTTCGTCCATTTTTTTACGTTTTCGCCCGTTTTCGTCAGATTTCTTACGTTTTCGTCCGATTTCTTACGTTTTAGTCCGATTTCTTAAGTTTTCGTCCGATTTCTTATGTTTTCGTCTGTTTTTTTTTTTGAGTTTTCGTCCGATTTACCCCCTTTAACCCGTTTTCGATTCGCCCGATTCATACCGTTTTCGTCTGTTTTTTACGTTTAGTCATATATCCTTAACTTTTTTCGTACCGTTTTTTTTTAAGTTTCCGTTTTCGTCTGATTCCTTACGTTTCTAATGTTTTCGTCCGTTTTTTATGTTTTCGTTCGATTTCTTACATTTCCTTTTGTTTTTTTTACGTTTTCGCCCGTTTTTTAAGTTTTCGTCTGGTTTTTTACGTTTTCATCTTTTTTTTTTACTTTTGATAAATCCGATTTTCTTACGTTTTCCGTCGATTTCTTACGTTTTCGTTAGTTTTTTACGTTTTCATCAGATTTCTTACGTTTTCGTCCTTTTTTTAACGTTCTTTCGTCATATTTCTTAGGTTTTCGTCTGATTTCTTTCTTCCCTTTTACCGTCTTGTTTTTTTTTACTTTTTCGTCCGATTTCTTACGTTTCCATTTTCTTCCATTTTGGATGTTTTCTTTTGTTTTTTGACCCCTTTCTTCGTTTTCTTACGTTTTCAAAAACAAACAAAAACGTAAAAAAAGGACGAAAATAGACAGAAACGTAAGAAAACAGACGAGTACGTACGAAAACGGACGTAAATGTAAAAAACCAACGAAAACTTAAAAAATCGACAAAAAAACCTAAAAAAAAAAACCTAAAAAAACGGACGAAAACGTAAAACGTCGAACGAAAAAGCAAGAAATCTGACGAAAACGTAAAAAACTAGATGGAAACGTAAAAAAAGGAGAAAAACGTAAAAACGAACAAAAACGTAAGAGATCGAACGAAAACGTAAGAAAACTGACGGAAACGTAAAAAAACCGGACGAAAACGTAAGAAATACGACAAAAACTTAAAAAACTGACGAAAACGTAAGAAATCGAACGAAAATGTAAAAAAACAAACGAAAGCGTAAGAAATTGGACCAAAACCTAAAAAATATGACGAAACGGACGAAAACGTAATAAAAGGAACAAAAGCGTAGGAAATCGAGCGAAAACATAAAAAACGGACCAAAACGTAAGAAATCGGACGAAAAAGTAAGAAATCGGATGAAAACGTAAAATAACAGACGAAAACGTAAGAAAACGGACGAAAACGTGAAAAATATATGACGAAAACGTAATAAAACGGACAAAAGCGTAGGAAATCGGGCGAAAACGTAAAAAAAAATGCGTACGAAAACGTAAGAAATCGTGCGCGTGCTCGAGCCGTGTTAAGAAATCGGACGAAAACGTAAAAAATAGACGAAAACGTAAGAAATCGGACGAAAACGTAAGAAATCGGACGAAAACGTAAGAAATCGGACGAAAACGTAAAAAAACAGACGAAAACGTAAGAAATCGGACGAAAACGTAAAAAATTGACGAAACGTAAAAAAACTGACGAAAACGTAAGAAATCGGTCGAAAACGTAAAAAAAAGACAAAAACGTAAGTAATCGGACGAAAACGTAAAAAATGGCGAAAACGTAAGAAATATGAAGAAAACGTAAAAAACAGACGAAATCGTAAGAAATCGGACGAAAACCTAAGAAAATAAACGAAAACTTAAGAAATCTGACGTAAATGTAAAAAACAGACGAAAACGTAAGAAATTCGACGAAGATGTAAAAAACGGACGAAAACGTTCAAAAAAAGTATAAACGTAAAAAAAGTTATCATTAGGGTATATCACTTTTTAAGAAGTTGTAACTAATTGGGTTAAAGTTTAAATTGGTCGACCCATTCGACCCTCTAGACACCATTGGACCCTCATTTAATTAAAAGTCATGTTAAAAGCTCATTAGGACCCAAAACTTCATTTAACATAAAGACCCAATATGACCCAAATATTTAAAAAATGACCTAATTAAAACCATTCTTTTATTTTTAGGTCAAGATTGCCATCTCTAGTTATGGTTGAGGAGCTTAGAGATTTTATTTTGGAAACAACTCACTCACCCCCTTCAATATTTTCTTTGTTCTGTGATAACACCATTCAAAAGCTAAAGTGTTTGTGATCTGTTTAACAAAATAAGGTCCTATCTATTATATTTAAATAACAAATTAACGATTTAATCTCTCTTATTATCAATTTTAACAAAATACAATGATTAATTTAATATTTTTCCATTCTAGTACTTTAATTTTTTAAGGTGAAAGGAATTATTTTCCGATGAATATATAAAAATTTTTTAAATTAAATCGGTTTTAAAACAATCATCCTTTATACTAAAAAGGTCTATCCTTTAGCAATTCCTTCGGAGTGGATTAAAGTTCTTGGAATCGATTAGAAGGAATTTTTTTTGATGGAGTGGCCGATTTTCGAAAGAAAAATGGCTTGGATAGTTGGAATAAGGTCTTGAGCTTCCAAGAAATAACGGTTTGCCTAGGAGTTTCTAGCTTAAATGCTCTTAATCGATGCTCTTTCTCTCTAATGGGTTTTGACATTTTTCTTCTGGTTCTTTTCAATGGACAGAGAATTCATAAAAGCTATTTATGGTGAAGACGGTGCTCTTAATTCCCCAAGTTCTTTGTCTAAACGTCCTGCCTGTGTTAGACATTATTCGCAGAGGTTACCCTAGTTACTTCGCACAAAATGCATTAATCTTTTAGATTTTATTCGCAAAAAGGTGAGCAGCGGGTTAAACACCTTGTTTTGGGAGGATCATTGGTTAGATGATTTGGCGTTGAAGCATAAATTGCTGAGACTCTATGTTTTGGATAAGTACAAACAAATAACAATTGTCGAAAATTAAATCAGATTGTTGAGAAAGAACAACTCGATTTTCTTTTATCCCGCATAGATGGTCTAATATGAAAAATATCACAGACCCCGTTTGTCTGGTCGTTAAAGAAGCTTACATTGTAGTCCATCTTTAAATATGTTCGCAACATATTGATGATTCGATACTTCAGGAGGAAGTCGCCACACAGGTGGGATAAAAATCATGCCCCATTAATAATTAATAGTTTTGCTTGGAGAGTTCATTGGAAATTTTGTCTCTCAGTAGAACCTTTCCCTTAAAGGTATTGATATTTCGACTATTGTTTGCCCTCTTTGTCATGCCTTTGTTGAATCCGGTTCTCATATCTTCTTTTCCTATCATATGGCTCGTCAATTATGAAGGAAACTTATGCGTTGATGGGAGCTCGAGGACATTGATTTAGCCTCTATGATATGACGTTCTATGGCTTTAATCCTCTAAGGATTTCAAAGCCGCCATAAAGATATATTTTGAGAGTGTTGTTATGTGAAAGTGGTGATTTGTGCATTCAGGAATCAGTTGCTTTTTGTGCTACTAATTTCGCTAAGGGACAATCTTTTATGACTTGGTTCAAATTTCTTTTAATTGGTGTTCTAGTCATTGTAATTCTAAACTAAACTGGCTTACTTGGATAAAAAAATCCTTGCACCCTTTGCTTGTAATTCTCTTCTAGCATCTTGCTAGATTTTAATACATCCGCCGCTTAAAAAAAGAATATATTAAAATAAATGTGAGTTTAAGTACATGATAGAGAGGTAATGACACTCTCTATGATATCAATAACAATTTGAAAAGACTCAAAATACGAAATGCAAAACCAAACTAAAGAACATAAAACTAGTCAATCACAAAACATATAATTCTTTACTGCCGACCTCCATTGGCTTCCATTCGAGATCTTCCAAGTGAGCCTAAGGTTGTCAACACGAGCACTTTTCTTGAACTTTACATATGCGAGCTTAAGCTTCACCGTATCTAACTAATGATAACCGTTACTGAATTCCGTTACTTGCTCCAATCCCGCTTCTTAGCCCTTACCAAGAATCCTATTATACAACTCTTGCCAAAAAATAAGAATATCAACCACAACAGGATGCCCAACAATGCTCATAATAGTATTATGTTTGGATAATGGGATCAACCATCCTATAATATCAACCAATTTAAGGGAAATACTCGGTGAATCAACCACACTCGGAACATGAACCCATACCCTATTTGAATATGATGCATATTTTGATCTAGTTTTACATTTATAAGTTCTCGTCTACCTAAGATCTACAATTGCACTAACGGGCAGAGTACCCGGTCGTGTATAGTGTATGATTATCAAATTCGAGGTCATTCCTAAGAGTTAATGAGCGGTCTAAAATCTGAGTTTTAATTCTCACGGTTTTGAAAAGTTGTTTAAGTAACTAAAATGCAATTATATGAATAACTGAATTAAAATGAAGTTTACTAATCAAATGAGAAAACGTGTTAACCTAGTTAATCCTCTATCATTGCAATGATCCTATTTCCTAGTGCAATGTCTAATTCTCGTTTTATATAGTGGTTCTCTTGGTTTAAAAATACGACCCATTGCGCTAAAGGCCCCAAAGGCCATTGCGTGATGCGAATGCGAGCGCAATTTGGACGCGATGCGTTTAGTATTAAAAAAGTACGAAAAATATTTATACATAGTATATTCCACCAAGTACCAAGTAAATGCAATAAACTTACAAAATAAGTTACTAGCATATTGAATTTAGGCCAAAAATCCATTTTTATAACAAATAAATTGAAAGCAAAGCTTGACATAAAACACTTAGCAAAACACAAGATACTATATTTTTGTTATTGTGTTTGTTTTGGACCTCTTTTACCAATTTTTATCTTTAAAAGGCCATTAAAATATGTGGGTATCTTTTATATGTTTTAATTTAGGACTAAAATACCTAAATTCTAGATTGCGATAATTGCGATCGTTGCTAGCATTACACAAATGAGGTAAATTGTGGTATAATGAGAACGCAATATGGGATGGCCTTGCATTAGGCACCATGATGTGAAATTTTAAATGCAATGCAATGATGCAGCAATGTGCGCAATGAATGCGGGCATTTTTAAACCAAGGTGGTTCTAATATCATTAGGTCCAATTTGTAGTCGTAACCTAACCTATAATTCCAATGATCTCAACCCCGTTGATCACAGAAAGTTGGAGCATTATGTTCATGATTCCTTAACGTCCCAGGCCCCGAACTCACTTAAAGACTTATCTAATTTCGACAATCCCACTTCTCGACATTTAAAAACCCCCATTAGGTGCCAACTAAACAAAAGGTTTACCCGAGCTTCTTAAGTACCTTATCTAATGCAAGCGATGATATGGGCAACCCCTATAATCGAAATGGATGTCATCCCATCTCGAGTAACTCACTAGACTAGCTTTTAATTGTTCAAACCTACTCACTAGCTAACAAGCTCTACACTAGCCTTAGTAATACCAAAACGCTGGGATCATACGATAAGCACATAAAATATCCATATAAAATGATAATTAAATGAAGAACTAGAATCAAAACATTAGTAAATTCATAACTAGGCTAACACTCAAAGTGTTTAGCTTCTTATCTTGAAAAGTGGTTTTTGATTGCTGGAAACTTCTTTGGAATGATGCCCTCTGTGTTTGGTGGTGAGGATGGATGTCAAAAATAGCATAAAATAGGGCTTGTTATCTATAGGCTCGAACAAGTTACAACAATAACCTTAAGTAAGGAGTTTACTGTCGTAGATGTCTTAGTTACGGCGTAATAGACTCGACCGAATTAACGTGTAATAAGTATGTGGATCAATTTTACTTCCTTTTAAACTTCTATGTGTATTTCCGTCTTTAGCCCCTGTTCGTTCCTTGACGAAATCTTTCAGTCCTTGATGCATTATAAACTTCCATTAAGTTTGCCAAATTTTTTTCTTTTAAAAAAACGTCACAATCCCCCGTAAAATCCCAAGTATAGTAATCTGACCCATTCCCATCATCTACTACTAAATTTTATAAACGTTACGTTAAAAATCACACAGTTTACCGAGGAACAAACTGCGAAAAAACTGAGAACGTCCGATCAGTATGCGTTCCCGGCATCCGATTATAAATTAATTTAGACTTAATATGTGTTATTTTATCTTTCCTGAGTGTTTCGTGATTTTTAATCACATCCGATATTAATTTTAGGGTTTTATCCTTTAAATTGCGTTTTTCGCGTTTTTGACCAAACGGAACCCCGAAAACTCGAAATCTTTTCGTGTAAACTCAAGTTATAATCGTTTTTCCTCGTGTCATACTACCTACTAAAAATTTCGTTCACACTCTTTTAACTAGCCAAATGTCGCGCCTAAACAACAACAACATGTATACTTTGGACCCAAAAATAAAAGAAATGAACATCTTAATTTGAAAGCCTCACCCATATTTTGCAAACATGATGAGAAAAAGAACAAAAACTTTTGTTGTCTTGTAACTTGCATGCATACAAGTTCTTACACATCACATGCATTCTTACAATTTGACTAACCCTTTGACTAAGTAAATTTTGAATTTAACCAAGTATAATGAACATTGGCTAGAAAATTTGAACCATCTAGGTCCCTTGTGAGCCCATTTCCCGGGCCGAACCCAAGACAAACACACCTTTGGGTAGTGTGTTGGACACTTAAAAGCCTTACGTGGAGACCTTCAAGAACCTAGCTTGATCCTATAAATACCAACACTTATCTCAACTTAGGGTTATAACTCATTTCACTAGCCACAAAATTTTCACACATCTCTTTCCCTCTCCTCCCTTGCTCACGACACACACCCAACTCACAAACACCTCCATAACTTTTGATTTCTAGCAAGATCCAAGTATTCTAAGTTCATTTCTAAGGTTATCTAAGGTAGATCCAAGTGTTGGTTGGTTGTTTTTCAAAGATTTCAAGAATTATAAAATTAGGGTTTGCAAGATTATTTGTAGGTATTTTATGAGAATCTATTAGTTTGTGGTAATAGATCTTGTGTTTTTCCACTACTTGCTCTTTTGAATTTAAGATGTTCCTTGATCTTTGTTGGTTTCATCTATTTTCCTTATAGATCTATGTTTGTTCATAAAGATCCATGTGTTTGTGTTAATTTTTACAAAAGAAATAAGTTAATATTTTGTCATCTTTTATAAAATGGAAGTAAACATTGTTACCACTTTATGTTTATGTTTTATATTATGTTCTGGTAGTGATTTGAGAGTTGATGAGATTGCAACAATAGAGATTAGGGGGATTAAAGTTTAGTTTTGTTGGTTGGTTGTTGGTGAATAAAGATTAGGGCTAGATTAAGCACTAATATGCGAGTTGGGTTGAGTTTTGGTCGATTTCGTAAAACACCTTGCTTAGGTTCCCGAATTAGTATATGTGGTTCTTTGAGCGACTATATAAATGGTTTTCAATAGGCGTAAAAGTAGTTTTTTTGAAGAGCTTAATTCGAATAGATAATTACACTTTAAAATCGGACTTAAAACGACCAAGTTATTGTCCGCAAACTAAACTCCGAAACATTATTCCGCAAAATAGATGAATAGTCTGGGGTATGGCGTTGGGAAAAGTAAAAATGGGGTTCGCGGGCACTTTCTGACGATTTTGGGTATTTTAAGATGTAAGCGATACATATAGAACTGATAAGTAATTAGTTAGAACAACTAGAAATGTCATGAAAGGATATTTGAGATGACGACCTTAAATAAAAAGTAAAGAATATTAAAAATGGTACGAATTGGACATTTAGGTGATTTAAACATAAGGATTAGGGTTTAGAATTGTTTAAGCGATTTGTAAAATAATGAAAACTAAGAAAAAAGGTGACGGGACGCTATTAACGTTTTGAAACTAAAAAGTTTCCTAAAAGGGAAAGTTTCTAAAAATAGTAACTTTTTGCAAGTGTCGGGATTTAACTAAGACGTGGTAAAGTTTCAAAGTCTTTTATTACTAAAACGCAAACACACTTGGATGCTTTAAATGATGAACATGGATGCTTTACTTGTTTACTTTGACGAATGCTAAGTCATACCCATCAATATTACTCTAGGTCGCGGCTAGACCTCCTTATATCTTTCAATCATTGTTGTGGAATTCGCATTATCCTAGCAAAGACGTGAGTTCATAGCCCCACATTTTTTAATTACTGAATTAACAAATGCTTTTATACCATGGGGTGAAAACATTGTTTGCTTATAAAATTGGACACAAGTTCTTGAAACGCAAGTTTTACATGTTTAAGTGTTGCTAAGTTTGCTTACAACCTAACTACTGCCCAATTTAATTATCATGACTGTTAGTTTTCTCACCAGGCAAAGGACCGTTGAGGGAGCGCGAGTGAGTAAATAGATCTATCGGGACTAATAATCCCTATCCGCTTTTGGTTCCACTTAACGAAGAAATAAACGGATAAATGACATGTCGATTGTGGCATATATGCGGTCCTTTGTTTGGACAACCGGTTAAGGCAGGAATACTATTCACAGGCATGTAGCATGCCCTGTTGGATTATTAGCTTCAGAGTCATGAGCTTAGCGCAACATTAAATACTATTTATGTGATATATTCATCTTTAATTGTAGTCGCAGTAACGTATTTTGAAATCTTGTGGTCCAAATCTGTATTAACTTAAACTAGAATTCACGCAACAGAATGTTACGCTTTAAACATGTATTCTCATGGGTGCTAGCTTTGGATCAATTCTAATCTATGTGAGTCCTATGTGCAATGTGACCCCCGCAAATTTCAAGTTTACAAGTATTTACTCGTTGTCCATTATCAAAGCTTTGTTTATGGCATCCTCCCCGCAACTTTAACTTAATTATTAAGGATGTAAAACCTTAAATTATTTATTTTTATAGACGAGTAAACTTTTCCAACGTACAATGATAGGTGGTCGTTCCTTATTGCTTTGTGATCGGATTTGTTTATGACGTCAACGCCCACGGACACTGTATTCCTGTCCAGGCCCCGATTTGGAGGTGGTGAACAATAACAATTGAGCGTCTTTAGTCCTTGATCGTTCTTTGACATAAAACTTCTAGTCCTTAAGGCTTATAACTCCCGTTAAGTATAATAAGAATTATTTATGATTTGTCCCCTTTAAGTCCTCTATCGTTCTTAACGTTAAACTATTAGTCCTTATCATATAAATAAGCTTCATATGAATTGCTCAGCTCTAGTCCCTAGAGTTAATATAACTTGGCTCCTAAGTTATTATTTTTAACGTAAGTCACTTCTATCTACTTACATCGTAAACTCTCGTTTTTGATAATTTGGGCTTGTACTACTTTCATGAATGGCGCCGTAACCAAATGGTATGTTACGAGCCGTAATTATCCTTGGATGCCGACTTCATGTATTTTGTCCATTTATTAGCCTTTGTTTGCATCATTATGTTTTAATGCCTTAATTACATGAATATGAAAAAGTGAAAGAATTAAGTACCAGATTCATATAAAACAACATAAAATGATGTGAGGGTCGTAGGCTTCAACAAAGAAGTTTAACAATTCCTATGCAGAGTGCCTTAACCGATTGTAGTGTAGTAAGGCAAGACTCGGGGGTTGTTATCGTTCTATAGGGGAATAACACTGAAGGCATGATCGAATGTTCACTAAGGTCTAAAGGTTGAAGGAAGATTCTTTTTGTGTTTTTATATTTTTTGAAAGCAAGTAAATTATGGTTTTAGAGAGGTTTGGTTTTAAGCTAATTAAACTAATTAACTAAATAACAGATATACAATGAAGCGTATTCACCTGGGATGCACTACTCCTTGCTAGCTATCCAATTCTACCTATTGCTTTGTCACACTAAGAGATGTAAAATGTGTATAGTATTTTCTACACTCCAAGGACGAATTACACGACCCCTAAAGTACATTACACCATTATATACACTTAAGAGGGCATCAACAAATTAGGGGTAAGATAGTATGAAAATGGAACTGTTAATACAAATAATGTCTAAAAACGTTCTATTATTATTTTTTTGACCTTTCAACTTAGGATAAAAACAAAATGTAAAAAACGTTTACGAAAAAATTACAACGTTTACAAAATATAAATCGTTAAAATTCCATTACTAATGATTAATCACTTAAGGTAATGAACAACAAATCATAAGCATGATTAGTGATTCAAGAAAATACATTACTCTTAATCCATCCACATTTTTACAAAAGATTAGTGATCAAGAAAATATTTTTCTCTTATCCATCACATTTTTACAAAAGAATTTTACAAAATTAAGTATACAAAATATTTTTTAATAAAAAGTAAAGTTTTATTAAAAACTTAAAATTTAAAATTCAAAATTTTCCCCTAAAATGAAAGGTTTCATACCATATACAACCTTCCTCACAAAAAGACAAAAACAGGAGCGTAGTCTACTGGGCGGCCCCCTTATAGGCCTAGCGGCCCCAGATATATTTGGGACCGCCCCCATTGACCGTTGGATTTTCCTGCTTATAAATACTGCTTCATTCCCTGCAGAAAAACAGATCTCTTTGCACGAAATTTTCAGATAGCTTTTTCTCTCTAAAATCTTCTTTCTCTCTTTAAATCTCTTGATCACTAACATTATTAGATCTTATTTCAAGTGATCTAATATCTTCTTTTCATCTCTTCTTTCTCATTCAAGTGCAAGAGAAGAACATTTGTATTCGCCAAGAAACGAATTGTTATTTAGTGATCCCTCCTCTCTTCTTCTAAGTACCAAATCTCTATTGTAATTATCTTGTGTATTTGTGTGATTCGGATAGTATGTAAATTCGATAGTGTAGATCTTGTGATTGTGTAGTGATTGTGAAGTGGTAGATTGGTTCTAGCTAAGATTAGGACTCGACATTTAGCTTAGTGTCTGAAAATAACTTAAGCAACGTGTAAACGGTTTTCTCCGCCTGAAGAAAGCTTGTTGACATAGTGAAATCTCGAGTAGGATACTCGGGGAGTGAAGTAGGGCGAAGAAGAGCTTCGTTGCCAAACCACTATAAATCTTGGTGTCTTGGTTTGATTGTTTCTTCTCTCATCTCTTTATATTGTTGTGATTGTTATTTACTATTAGTCTAGATATTTACTTTATTGATTCATATTGTTGATTGGTTGAACATACTACTCGAATCTAAGTATTTTAAAAGCAAACTTTTAAAACGCAAAACAAACCTGTAAACTATTCAACCTCCACCCTCTAGTTTCCATAATTGGTATCAGAAGCCAAGGTCACTCAAGAGTTTTAAAATATATTGTATTTTAAAGCTTAGATCGATCTATGGATTCCGAAAAATATCTAGAAGGGCAATCCATGCAAAGACCACCACTTTTTGAAAGTGATAGTTTTATTTATTGGAAAAATAGATTCGAGACATATGTTAAATCAAAAGATCTAGATCTTTGACATGTTATTACCAACGGTGATTTTCAACCTATTCTACAAAATCCAGAAACCAAATTAGATAAGGTTATCCCTTTTGATAAACAAACCAATGATCTTAAAAATAGACTTGCAAAAAATAACAAAGCTAAAATGGTTATTTATAATGCTTTGCCTAGAAAAGAATATAAAAGAATTTTCATGTGTAACACGGCAAAAGAAATTTGGAAAGCTTTGTTAATCACCCATCAAGGAAATAATCAAGTCAAAGATAATAAGATCGACCTGTTGGTTCAACAATATAAGTTCAACTAATATGAACAAGTTCGTCATATTTCCTTAAGATCGAATCTATAGATAGGTGGTTTCGCTCTTAGGATTTACAACACTATTATTATATTATAAACGCTCTTGATGGCAGGTTTATTCTGTAGCAAGAAATATTGTGAAGGGAAGTTTCTTTAGGGTGTACATTGAAGCAGTCGAAAGTGACTTAACGTCACTATTCTCTTGTAGAAACTTATCAGGAACCTCAAAGTTCTCTGAAATGTGTGTTCAGAGAAGAATTGATTCCGAAATAGGTTCAAGCAAAGTTGAAAGGAACTTATTGCTTTAAATGTAAGGAAGAATCTAGTGATGAAGAGTGTTCTGACTTTTGGTAATGGCAGACGAAGAGTACGCGCATTGGGAGTAAGAGACTTCAAGAAGTTCCTTTAAGTGAGAGATAGATTCGTGAGACAACCTCGGAGAACGACAGAAAAGACATCCAAAGAGTCTCATGATGACTCAAATTAAACAGGGGTAAAACAGGACCGGGAAGAAGCTTTAGCCAAGGTGTATTTGTGTATATGGTAAAAAACTTTGTAATAGGGGGTGTGTGGTATTGGTTGAATTAGTTTACGCTTTTTAATTAAAGTTTTAAAGTGTTTGTATAAAAAGTTTAGATTCGACTTTTTTGTGGAATTCAATGTCTTTGCTCAAGATGCTATCTAAATTATAGTCTATGAAATGATAAAAGGCAGACTAAGAGATAAGAGTAGCGAACAATCCAATGCCAACAACGCTCGAGGATTTATGAGTGGGTTCTAGGGTAACGATGCAACTCTTCGCCTCTTACTCCATTCTCCGGCGCACTCTTAACTCGGAGAGTTTTCTTCACTATGTCGAACAACTCCTTATGGCGGATTGGGAAGAAGAAATGCTACGACAACGTTGCGTTGTCTTGTAGACATCGCGCATTTACGAACACTAAAGAAGCTAAAAATGTCGTGTTAATCTTAGCTAGAAGCCATCTATGTGACTAACAAACTACTCGACATTTGGTTCAAGACTTTACGAACTTCACGACTTCTTCACAACTTTCACTACTTCACGATTCTTCATAAACTTCAAGACTTCTTCACGAACTTCTCAGCAACAAAATGTCGAGTTCTAATCTTAGCTAGAACCAATCTATCACAACACAACTTCACGACTTATTCACGACTTCACAACTTCTTCACGACTTCATAACTTCTTCACAACTTTACTTCACCACTCTACTTATATCACAACTATCTAACACTACTTGGTAAGATCACCACGATTTAACTATACTTACAAAGATCCTCGGGATCTAGCTACTACACATAAATATCAAATATACAATTGATTTACAAATATGTGATATGGTTGCAACAAGATTGCAATCCACACTTGAGGTGTAATACTTTTTCACTTAATGATGAAAGTATTCTTCTCTTGCACTTGGGGAATTAAGCTTGGATCACTTAAAAATAAAGCTTTATGATTAGATGATCAAAGGATTTTAGAGAGGATATGTGGGTTGTTTTGAGCAGAAAGAATGAGTGCAAAAGGTAATAAAATAGTGAGGAAAAGTCTAGTATTTATAGGATAAACTGGGGGAGCGTCTACCTAGGGGCGGTCCCCTTAAAATTAAGGGGGCCGTCCGTGTATTTAAGGGGGCCGTCCTAGGCTAGGGCCTCCCAAGTTTGTCTTTTGTGTAGGGATAATTTTTTGGAACTTTTCTAGCCGTTTTAGTTACTTTAGAGTGTTTGGAATCAAGTGCTTCATGTTAAACACTAAAGACTACCTTACAAACTTTGACCAAAGTCATACGAATGTATCTTTTTAGGTTACTCGCAAAATAGTAAAGCCTGCATCATCCTTAACAAACATACTAGGGAAATCGAAAAAAAGAGGGGGGGAAAAAAAAATCACTCAATGACATACGATGAAACTTCTCTACCCTCTAAGACTATCACCTTGGTGGGGGGGGGGAAGGATTTTTTGGGGGGGGGGGGGGGGGGGGGGTGGGGGGGGGGGGGGGGGAACTGAGTGTGAAGAAGAAGCAAATTAAGGTTACCGAAAGAAAAACCTAGGAAAATGACATTGAGATGAACACTTTAGAGATTGACGAAATAGTCAATATTAAGGAATCTAGAAACCATCCATTAGAAAATTTCATATAAACCTTAACCAAAGAACCCTTAGATCACAAGCCCAAAACCAAAGTAACTTCTTTTGTTTTGTATCAACTATAGAACCTAAGAATGTGAATGAAGCCTTAGCGGATGAAAGTTGGATACTCGCTATGCAAGAAGAATTAAATCAATTTATTGCTAATGACGTTTGAAAGTTAGTTTCACAACCTATGAATATGAAAATCATAGGAACAAAGTGGGTGTTTAGAAATAAGTTAGACGAGAACTGTAGTGTTTCTTGAAATAAGGATAGGTTAGTTGCTCAAGGCTATTTAATAAACAAGTAGGGCTGTGTTATAATGAAACGCGTTTGCCTAGTTGCTAGACTTAGGTCAATTAGGATACTATTCGTTATGCTGTGCTTTAGTTTTTAAGACTATTCTAAATGGATGTAAAAAGTGCATTCCTGAACGGTTTTATCATGAGGAGGTATACGTGCACAACCTCTAGATTCATTGACTTTGAAAAACCGAATCATGTTTATAAACTTAAGAAAGCTTTATACGGTCTTAAACAAGCACCCAAAGCTTGGTATGATAGATTAAAAGCTTTTCTTATTAAACATGAATATAAAATGGGAATGGTAGATAACACTCTTTTTACTAAGAAGAAAAGTTCAAACCTCATCATCGTTCAAATATATGTCGACGACATTATATTCGGCTTGACTTGTCAAGACATGTGTGATGAATTTACCAAAATCATGCATGACGAGTTCGAGATGAGCATGATGGGTGAACTTAACTTCTTCCTTGGACTACAAATAAAACAAATGGAAGATGGTATTTTCTTTAATCAATCTAAATATATTAAAGAAATGCTTAAGAAATTTGGCTTAGAAGAATCTAAACCAATGAAATCCCCATGTTCTCCTATACAACTCACGAAAGACGAAGTAGTTGATCTGGTAGATAATCCAAGTTCGAGGCTGGATAGGTACGTTTACTATACTAACGGACAAGTAGTCCCGATTATTAAGGTTTGAGGTGTCTGCATTTTGTACGCGCTTCCAAGAGCTCCCATGAACTCTCTTATCCTTGAAGCGTTATGCGTATCTTCTGGTTAAATGAAAATTTACTACTAATTACTTGTTTACATTTAATTTTACATTGAACGTTTTTATATTTTGTGATTATCAAAACGTAAAGATGTGAAAAAATATTAATAATGTTTTTAGGCATTATATTTTGTCAACAATACATTTGTAGGATGTTGTTCGACATCTTGGTTCTCGAAGAAACAAACCGTTCTTGCTATATTCACTACCGAAGCCGAATACGTAAGCGCCGGAAAGGCATGTCAACAAGCACTATGGATGAAACAAGCTCTAATTGACTACGACATTCGACTCGACGACGTCCCGATCATGTGCGACAATAAAGGCGCGATTGACCTTAGCAAAAACCCGGCACAACATTCTCGAACCAAATACATCAAAATTCGTCACCACTTTCTACGTGATAATGTCCAGAAAGGGCATATCTCAATCGAAAAAGTGCCGTCCGTCGACAACATCGACGACATTCTTACGAAACCCCTTAAACGTGAATCTTTTAACTATCTACGTCTTGGTTTAGGAATGATGGAACACATTCCAT
>BQNB010132079.1:0-18686 GCA_026074375.1 Tanacetum coccineum | reverse complement strand
CCCTTAGAAACTTTGAGTTATAGACCCGCATCAACAACTACACTTCCTAAGACATAGATACCCATTTGAATGTTTTGAGCGAACCTAGAATTGAGCAAACTTTTCAAAAGCATTAGGTTGCAATAACAACTCGGTACTTAGTTTAATTTCACGACAGTTCTTGTTTGATTGAGCTATGAACTTAAGTTAGATTCAAAGTTGTTACTTAGCTTAAGGCTTATGATAATTTTGCCCAAGGACGGACTAGCTTACTCTCGCCTACATAGCTACTTGATGGATTACCTTAGACGGATATCGTAGATTCTAATAAAGCAGACTAGGTCGATATACTGGACTAGCAGTTTTGTTAGCAAAATTGTTCACCTTGACCTACTAACACCTTATGGATTTTGGTGGTTGGCATATGATGAGATCTAAGTAAAACCTAGCCGAGGATTAACTAGTTATCACCCCATAGGAAGTTAATTTGATGATTGATACCGTGTTATGGAAGAACTGAAGGAAACTCTCATTAGGGAAGTTAAGCAACTTACACGAGATAAGATTTTGATTTCAAACGGAAGGTAAGAGTTTAAAGTCAGATTCTGAGAGAGAGGGGTCAAAGGACAAGGGTCCTGATTTCGAGGAGGAGGAGGAGGCTGCACCTAAGGGGAAACAGCAATAGGAAGTCCAGGTTGTGGATACAACTATGGACGAGCCTTTAGGATTGGGATGTAGGGCGGCTAGGCGTCGTGCCCTTGAGTTGACTGAGTTAGGAGCATAGGTAGAGTTTCAGGGAGGGTTGATTTATGATCATGCTCAGCGTTTGGATGCGCTACCACCTACATTGTTTAAGGGTTATGATCGAGATCTTAGAGAGCTGTACACTAGGTTAGGAGTGGTTATAGACGAGATCTTCTCGTAGAGATATAGGTTTAGGAGTTTAGAGCGCTAGCAGGAGAGGACTGCCGTGATGTTTGGAGCTTTGTGGAGACCCGTGCTAGCATTAGAGGCATGGGCAGGGCATGTTGACACCCGGATGATGGATATGTCACGGGTAGGGTATGATGACCATAGACTGATTCATGACATGTTAGTAAAGCAGGCCACTTTACAGCGTGAGCTTTAGGAGATGAGAGGTCGTGTTACTACTTTAAAGCAAGAGAGGGACCGTAGGGATCGGTAAATGGTATGAGATTGGTTTGGGTTTTTGTATAACACTAAACTGAGTAGCACTAGTTAGTGTCAGATCTAAGTAGGTAGTTGATTTGTGATAGTTATGAACTGAATTGTATCACTCAGTAGTTGACATTGGTTAAAAGTCATAGCTTATGTTAGTGGAAAGAAATTTTGTACGAAATTTTGAAAGAGTAATGAATGGTAGTATTCTTATTTTATCTTGGATAGATAGATATACCTAGTACTTGCGAGCACGGTTATCATGTGTTATTCGTGAACTTGAAACATATTCAAGTTGCTCGACTTTACTGTTACTATGGAAGGTTAAGTAGTTAAGTGGAACACCGTGAGGTCACAGGAGACTTGATAAAGTTGTAGTGAATAAATTTGAAGTCCAACCACTTTCCTTTTTAAGAAATGGTGGAATTTGGAGTGATATCATGGCCTTCCTAGAAAGGTGGAGCCTTAAGTTTTCAACCAATTAGGGTTTACTTGGGAGAGTTTGGGTAGATGTTGGTAAGTGAGCCGTAGACTGTTTTGCACGAATAGAATGTGAGTGTCATGTGTGAAACATGTACCCTTGTAGTATTGATCACGTACGTTAGAGCAAGTGAGAAATTTTGACGATGTCAAAAGTGTTAGAGTTTTGTTGTTATGTCGAGGTCTGGATCATACCCAAACGCCCGACCGAAACTGTGTAACCTAGAGGTTAAGGAAAAATTAGTAAACCGAGTGATAGTAGGAAAGGCTATCGTGTTGTGTGGACAGGATCTAAATGAACCATGAGAAAATGTAAGGACTGAACCTTAGAACTAAGCCTCAAGGGGGAATCGAAAGAGACCTCGCTTGAAGGGATTGGGTCGGTAGTGAACTAGTAGGTTATGATGAGGGATAGGATGATCCCGTCGTTGTTAAGATTGATGAGATGAGTTGAATTTTGGGGCGAAATTCCTTTAAGGGGGTTAGGCTGTGATAACCGGTAACTTTTTCTGGGTTAAATATTATAAAATATTATGATATTATGTCGGAGTCTTTCAGTTTTCTTGGAGAAAGCTGTGAAGATGACTTCAGTTGACCTATTTTGCGTAAAACGGTTACGGTTTAACCGGGTGTTGAGAGAGATTCTTGAGTTTGTGAGTGAATCACTTTTGATTCATCTATTTGTTTTGAAGTGTTTTGTGGTCTTTTAATGCTTTCCGGGAAGTTTTCCCACGTTTAGCGAAAACGTCACGCAACGCGTACTTGCACGACAGTTAATTTGAGAATGGGTTTAAGTAGAATTGGAAGAACATTTAATGAATTTATTGGTTAAGTAAATTCATAATTTAAAATAACGTGGTCTAAATGCGTGAATCATGGAGGTGTGAGTTAAGGGTTATCAGAAAACGGGTTTTTTCGAGAAAATTAGTAAAAGACTATAACGGTTGTGAAAGTGAAATTTTTGGGTGAATCCGAAGTGGCAAGTCATTTTTGAAGGTTTAGAATGCTTTTAAATTAATGTGAAAGGTTTCGGTCAAATTTGATCAAAAACTCGTATTTTAGTCCTGATGCGTCCGATAAATGTCCAAAACGAACTTTGGGAAGTCTAAGTGGTAAATGTATCGTGTAAATCACCTAGATTATTGGAAAAACGTTTTTAAACTCAATAAAAATACTAACTAACCTCGTTTAACACCCCCAAAAATATGACAACGCAGCGGAATACCACATGGGGTGCTACTTCATAATACACAGCGCTAGATACAAGAGAACGACCTCTAAATGTGTCGTTTGTAAAACCATCTCGTTGATATCTGAAATCAAAATAATAGTTGTCCCATAATTGCATCACAATGAAAAGCTTGAAAGAAACACAACGAGATTTGATCATTTATAGAAATCCAATTATGAAATCTTGTCAATTTAGACTCTAATGCACATCAAATAATCCAAGCATCTAATTCACCTGAGAAAAACATGCTTAAAAACGTCAACATAAAGTTGGTGAGTTCATAGGTTAGTTTAGATATGAATAATAACCCAAAGGTTTCCAAAGTATATATGACCATTTAAATTCTTAAATGTCCTTTCAAAATATATATATGATTTCTAAAATCAACAGTTGCAAAACATGCCAGACCATTTAAATCTCCAAATAGTCGCCAAAACGTATAACATAGGACCACAAGATTTTCCCCGTGATAAAGCAAACTGCAACTATCACGGCTTGCGTTAGAGATACAAAAGAAATAAGGAAACTAAGGAATATGCTTACTTTTAAATTATGGTTGTGGTGGTAAATTTATTTTGAGTCAAGGGCTTATTTAGGACTTATTTGTGAAAAAATTGTTTAAAAATTAGCTAGAAAAGTTTATTTGGTTTTTGGTTGTCCGGTTGGGCTCGGCCCAACCAACCCACGTGTTTGGGCTTGTGCTAGTCTCGGTCCGACAAGAAGAAAAAGGGCTCGACCCATTTATATTGGCTTATTTAGTTATGGTTTATTTGGTTGTGGCTTATATCAGTTTCGGCTTATGTATGGCTTATGGCTTATTCGAGTATAGCTTATTTGGTTCGACTTATATTTTTGGGCTTCGGCCCATTTGGTTAGACATGTGGGCTTATAGATTTTTATGGTTTTGGGCTTAAGTTTAGGCTTCGGCCCAATAAAGAATAAATGTATTGATTTGAAAACTATCGGGCTAAATATAATTCTTTAATGGGCCATGAGGCCCAATGACTAGTAACGAGACTTATGGACTTGTAAATGGTTAATGGACTTGATTGGGGTCAAAAGTAATTATATTGGACTTAACAAACATGAATGGGCTAATATTGGACATTTGGGCCCAATAAGTGGAAATTGAATAGTTTGGATCGTCAAGTCGGATAAATAGATTTACGATGGTAGAAAAATGGTTAATACGGTCAAATTTAGTAATAAATGGATAAATGCTTTGAAAATGTGGACTTTTGGTATTTTGTCAGAATTTTTGAAACTTGTGAAAAGTATTGAAATTTAAGGTTGAAAACCTTGGAAACCTTTTACAAACAAACGGATCATGTCGAAATTTTGTGGAAAATCTCACACTTAGAAAATATTGTGAAATAATTGTTTTGTGTCGATTTGACTAAAAGACAAAAGACAGCTTTTGTAAATGTTAAATGTTAAGATTAAACGATCGAACATGGACATACTAAAATAATAAAGTTTTATACTTACCCCGTTTAGCCTGATAAAAAGACAAGAATAAAAAAAAAAATATTATCTTATTTTATTTTAAGTATTATATACTTATATATATATATATGTGTGTGTGTGTGTGTGTGTGTGTGTGTGTATCGTATTGATTCTGTAGATGTTTATTCGTTTATTTTTTATCTTTGAATTCTTACTTATTTCTCGTCGGATTCTCTTGTACTGTTGGGTCAGTTATTTCGTTTTAAGTTAATGGATGTGTTTGAGAGTTTTGTATTGATGTCGCACTTAGCCCAAGTGCATTGAGTTATTTTACTTAAGTACCACACAACCATAATACCAAAACGTTTGTAATGAGAATAAGAGGTTTTGTAATGGGAATAAGAGTTTTGGAAATAAGGACGAGGATTTTTGTGAAAGAATGAGGATTTTGTGTGAGTAAAATACAAACGCTTGTACAATGAGGCAATATTGTACAAAATGTTAATAAGGTAAAATTAATGTTAGGTCGTGGCCGGGTACCGTTGTGCATTGTAGAGGCTTTTGGTGCGTTGTAAAGATTGTTTGATTCGTTGAGTAGAGGTTATATGTGCGGTTATATTCATCTGTTAAGGTGAGTTCTCGTAGCCCCACTTTTTAAATCTTTTCCGTTGGGGGAAAATGATACTCAAATGTGTTTTGAACTGTTTTCTGAACTGTGCGAAATATGATTTTGTTTTTGGGACAATTTATGCGCTTATGACTGCTATGTGAATATTATGTGCTACGTGGTTATTTGGATCGACTAGGTACGCCTACCCTAGTATTTGTGTGGTTATTGGATCGGCGGGGTATGCCTACCCCAGTATGTGTGAGGTCCTGCCCTAATCTAGTGCTCCAGCTGGTAGGCCCTTTAGGTGCGTAAGTGACATATCAGAGTTGCGGCTCCAAGAGCATTGGGATGTGCTGGTTTTGGTGACTAGTGGGGATGCTAGGTCATCGCACATGATTAGCGGGGATGCTAAGTCATGGGTTTGTTTGCATATATTCACTGTCATATAGCACTATTGTCCACTGTTTAAATGATTGGCACAACAACTGGGTTTAAGGTCAAACCTACAAGCTCACCAACATTATTGTTGACGTTTTCGAGTATCATTTTCAGGTGTGATTTGATAAAGGTAAATGTGAAGTATTTGGGACCAAAGATTAGTACATTGGGAGTTTATTGAAGGACAACTGGTTGACTTTTTTCAAGGTTGCGAAATTGTAAACTTTTGTAAACAATGTATGGTATGATCTTGTATCTTGTGCAATGTGAATCATTGTGTCGCATTCCCGTGTTTCCGCCGCCGACGGGGCGTGACATTAAACTTTTTGCATTTTAAAACTGTTTGGGAGAAGCATCGAATGTCACGACTGGACTTTATATTTGCAAGCGACACCCCTCATATTTTGGCGTTCATTCCAAACTTCCAAAAACTTTAAATTAATACAATTTGTAAGACAGATTATCCTTATCATCCAATCATATACGTCCATGTGGACGGACAAAACTAAATGATTAATCAACGAACATTAAAAATGGAATTTTTTTTATATAAATAATTGAAGCATGGAAAGGCACATGGCATCATGCAGTTGCTTTTTGGCATGTTTGTCTTACGATTTTTATAATCGAGATTTCTTTTTGTTAAAAAGGATGATATAGTTTATGATTATACGATAAGTTGTTTATGTTAACAAAGTTGTAACATAATTGAAACTTAAGTTAATGAATGAACTTTCATAATACGATTTAGTCATAAGTAATCTTTACAAATCTTTCCGTACTGTGAATTTATTTATAGTTTAAGAAAAAGATAACTAAAGATCTTTGTGGTCTCCTTGAAAGAATTTGAGAAAACAATTTGCAGATATCTGCTTTTTTTATAAAGCCTTTACAGTTGAAAAGAATTCAAGAATCTTTTGTTAGTTATTCACTTTACAACTGTTTTTTAGAAGCAATGCCAAACAAATAAAATAAACACAACATTACGAAACTCAAGCGATTGACTTGGGTTCATACTCATACGTCTTGGCCTATACCATTTCCTAAATTTAACACAATGATTTTGCATTATTATTAAGGAGTCAAACGTTAACACATGAATTATGTGTTTTTCTCATATCCTTCCTCAAATTGACCTTTAACTTTAAAATTCATATCATCTCATGTATGTTTTACTCTACTTTGGTGATCATGAGACGGACCACACCCAACGGCCTTTTCGGTTTGTTGGTTTTATGACACTGACGGCACCGCCTCATCGTCGGTTTGGCGACGAGGAAAGAACCAGTGTTTTGTGTGTGTGAATGTATTGTGAAATATATTTGTGTAATTACAAAAAAAATACACACCACTATTGATAAAGGTGTGCCACTTTGTGTGAGTTTGAATAGATGTGAGGCGGCATAATTGAAAAAAAAAACGTCACCGATGAGTTTGCTCTGTAAACACATTTATTTATTCATGAATCAATGCTACGAACACTAGATTTATATTGTTGCACGTTGTAAGTCGACAAACATAAAAAAACACGAAAGGGTCATAAATTCATAATTGTTACGAGTAGCTTGTTTTCTGAATAGTGAACTGAATTGAACGGATTTAAGAAGCCTTTAAGATTGGTAAGAATCTCCGTATTACTATATTAGATAGGAAAATACTTCAAAGAAATAATTAAAAGGAAAAAAACCCAAGATCTTGTTCATGACAATGTCTCAACAAACAACATGTATAAAGAATGTAATTAGAAATTTTGGTTTGTGAAATATAAGATTTTATTATCGACCTGAAGCTGCTGAGAATTTCAAGAAACTTTGGTATGGTTTCCATCCGTTAGAAAACGAGCTTAGGGAAAATCCATGTCACAGTGATTCTAGAGTACGTCAGTGAGTTCAGGAATGTTTAACAAGGTCATGTAAGTGAACAAGTGAGCTTCTGTATACTTGACATGTAGAGAAGCTTTTGGGCGTGTTTAGTCTTAGAATTTTTTTCTAGATCTCTAGTTTTCTTGAGAATGAGAAGGGTCTTTGTCCTCCAGATTAGGAAGTTTCAGTCTTCAATTATCTATATTCTCAAAATGATCTTAGTGATTCTCAAAATCTCTAGTAAATAGAAATCGTAAGGGACTTATGGAGGTTTCGGAAGATCTAAATTGTTATAAAAACATGAAATGAAATAATTAAGGATTTTCATACCAATTTAGACAAAATGTGTCTCAAAGAAAGTCTAGGTTGCCTCACCGAAGCTGTTTTTGAATTTAGAGTATCAAAGTACCCTTTTTAACTTTATTTCCTGTTCCTAGCCCTTTTACTCTAGACCGTCTTTGAGGCAATTATTCACACGTACTCTATTCACAAGCAAGATTGCCTAAAATTAGGCAACTGTAAGGGAACTGGATGGAGTGGGCAGCTACCTGACTATCCAGGAAATATAAAAGTCACCACCAAACTAGCGTACACACATTTTTAAAGTCAAGTGCTTAATCCATGATCAGTGATCAAATTAAGCAATTTGAAAACAGTATTTTTTTTAATCTTTATATAGAAAGTTACCTAATAACAAAAGTTATCAACCTTTTGTGAAAGAATTATCGATGGTGGAGTCAATATAACGTCCAACTTGTTTAAATAATAACTAAATGCAATCTGTAGGTTGTATCTTCACGAAAACAGTCATTTATAATTAATGTGTTATCATTGACTCTAGCGCACTAACATTCCATCTACACCTTGCTTTACTTTTAAATTCAAAGAATAATCGTAGTAACACCATATCTTCTATCTCAAAGTTTCTAATCATGTTGAAATCCAACAGCCACATTTTCTGAGGAATCCATGTAAATCATATCACCCACACACAAAAAAGCAACAGAAAACTCTACATCTCCTTGCTGCCATTATAAAGGACTCATTTTCACTCTTTGTAAAATAGAATCAATCGTTCTATACTATGCTCATGGAGCTTGGTTCAAGCTGTATATGTCTTTTCTCAACCAGCAGACTTGTTTTCAGTACCATTGATTGCAAAGCCTTGATTTTATTGAGATATATTTTCTCTTCTAGTTCTCCACTATAAGCATTACTACTCATAATTGGAAATTTTTAGCAAGTAGCCCTGGCAGAACAATTCATCATCACTTTTTTGTTATGCTTTTATGGTCCTATTCCGCTGAGTATAATTTGTGTGAAATTCTATCTATGATCAGTAAACAAAATCAGCCCCCCCCCCCCTTACACCTTTTCTTCCATCATTTTTCACACAATCAATATTTGTTATTTACAAATTTTTTATGTGCATTATAGGGCACTTATAAGGTTGATTTGAAGAGGCAATTGAGGTAGGCGTGATTGTTCTGCACTTCCAATCAATAAATTAGATGTTGGAGGAAACACGAGGAACAATATATTGACAAGTGGTACATCCCACTAGCGTCATATACCTATCTGGTTTACAAACAAGCAAGTATATTAGAAAAGGAGTGATGTTAAAATGTGAGATATTTTTAATCCATGTTTGCATACATTAAGTGTCCTATGCAACTGTAAATAAAGATTTGTTTTAGGCTGGGTCTACTGGGCAAAACACACTATAATAGAATTGGTCAAACGGATCAGTGACCGTACGAATTCACCTCTGCTTCTTCTTCGTTTTTACCTCTGGTTCTTCTTCATTTTTTTTAATACTAAAATGGCTAATAATATTTGATAAAGCAAATTTTAAATTTATTATATATCACAAAGATAATAATATTTTTGCACATTGAAAGTATCGACTAACATTGCTTGCCAAAGAAATTCTTGAGATTTCTAATAAAGAAGTTTTTGAGAAATATTGTTTCAGTAACCTTTAGTTATTGATTAAGAGTTATGAAATCAATAGTACACCAAAATAACCGACCTTCTCTTTCCTGACCTTTCTGAAATTACCGATACATTATTAAATAAGATTTAAAGCTTTAGTTCTCAACGAACCTTTCGTTAACCCAACACGAATGACAAAAAGGGCCAACTTGCTCACTTCGTAATTACCTTACTCAATATGCATTACTTTATTTTTGGAGATTCTTTTTTGTCTTAAGTTACTCTGACATATACATTTCAGTAACCTAGATTTGAAGCTTGCAACAACCTAATATAAGACACAGTCCCATGTAGTACAGCAGTTTATACATGCTACAAGTACAGTTGAAACAGATAAGTGTCTTTTTACTAGGGGACTTGATTTTCTATCTTCCAAGTTGATAGAACATCTTGTCAGTTGTTTACATATGTGACATTGACCAGTTTGAGACTTGAGATGATCTTGATTATAGTGGACTAGGATGCTATAGCCTACACATGTACTTTTTGGTTGTGTTAAGATTTCAATAATGGGTCTATTAAGGGTTGATCGTATTATTCATCACTAACCGGGTATTTTTTTTAATTTTTTTAGTTTTTTGTTATAATTTTTTTTTATTTCCCCCCCCCCCCCCCAAATTTTAAAAGTTGAGCTAAAAGGAGAACATGGTCGTCCTAATATATTTTTCATTATTACTTTATCAAATGATTCGTATACAAAAAATGGAAATAGAAGTGCTAGCTCGTTACTCCAACTCCAACAGAACCTAACCTGGCAACTATGCCGTGCTAAAAGTGACCCATTTTAAACCGAAGCTGTTACCCTAAATCTTGATGTGCCCATCTTTCAACCTCTATTCTTGGTAGAATTGTTATTCTTTTTTAAATCTGTAGAATCTAATTTTGACCAGCAGTGTGTCAAAGATAAATTTTTTGCTCATAACATTGTCTTAATTCTCTGATAATTCAGTGTTGATAGAGGGTTTCCAGATGTCATATTCCACTTTGAAAACTCACTTTCTTTGAAAGTACGTCCTAGTCAATACCTCTTTGAAGTTGCGGTACGTATTAGAGATATTCCTTCCCCTTACCTTTTTTGGTTGCTTACGGCACTTTCTAAATTTTTTCATGTCCTTTTCTCTCAGGATCAAGACTGGTGTGTTGGTTTTCAGGACAACGACTTGCAATCGCAGGGAAAAGAAATAACTCTGCTGGGAGGTGAGCCATGAGTCTTATTTCTGTATTTCTTCTACTCATGATTTGGAGTGTGTTTTGATGTAGAGAATCAGTTAATCAGTTCTAGTTAAGTGGTCTATTGCATAATGGAACAATGTAAAAAATTTCTAGTGTTATTATTTTTTAGGTAAAAATGATTTCACATATAAAGCAAATCTGCTTGCTACCCACCATGCCTTGTTAGCAGGTTCAACTTATGCGAGTCTTAATCATATGCTAGTTTTATGTTCCTTTTATTTTGGCTTGCTCCTAGTCTACATGCAAATAAGAGCTATTTACTAACCAACAGGTAAACAATGACATTGCCAAGTTTTAAATATTAACTTTTTAAATTTGGTGCCTCGAAAGCTATTAAAGGAATTGATGAAACTTTGCGTACGTTGTTTGTGCCAGATCTTGTAGACAGGATAAATTTTTGTACAACCGATTATGTGAAAAAGAAGACAGCACGGATGGCAGTAAGTACAATTGTAAGGACACTCCCTTCGTTAATGCTCTTTTACTACTTAGTGTCATACTTGCCATATTTGAATGAATCGCAAATGAATGAATCTTGAGTTTTTATTTATTTCAATTTAGGCTCTTCAAGCATCAAAGTGAAAGACGAGGAATCAGGGAATGTGTATTCTGTTGGTGCCCATAATCTCTCTCCTGCGGATCGCATCAGTACGCCTACTGGGATTGTTGTATCTTGCTTCATGTTTCTTCTAATGGCTAACTTCATTAATCCAAGGATCAACTAAATTTTTTTTCCGTATCCCCATTGATTTTGTATGTTGTAAGTTATAACATTGACTGGTGGTCAAAATTAGATTCTACAGATTTAAATCAGGAAATGTAACCAATGCTGAGAACACCACAAATCAACCCAATAAGCTCACCAGCGTCACCAACCGATGACCAACGTCACACACCATGGTTTGCGGCAACGTCGACATCGACGGCAATGGCATCGAAGAGAGTTGTGAGCAGCCTGATATATGATATCTCGTTTGACTATCTAATCTAAGGAGTTTGAGTAGTTGGACATAAGTTGAAAAGGGCAAGTTTATACCAGATATTCACATTAATATATTGTAAAACCCTTCGAAATAAAAGCTACTATTCGATCAAGAACACCGTGGCTGTAACCACAACACAAAAACTATTAGTATCACTCGCAATGGTTGCAGCCTCAATAGGTTACCCTACCAATATATGCGCAATCTCAACTTCAATTGAAACCATTATACATACTACCAAAGTCATCACATTATAACTTTATAATAAAAGGCGGCACTGCCTATTAAATGCGCCATTAAAACGCTCCATCCCCGACATGACAAAATTCGGCCAGTGTTTTGGTAGTAAAGTATCATCATCACGAGAACAACACAAACAAAAGGCACACAAAGAACATGCGACAAGAACACAACTAATCAGTTGCCCAAGGCAACAGTGAAGCCGACAACAACATACGGCAACCAATTGTGCCATTCTCGCATCCCATATATTTCAAATATCTGTGCCAACACTTTTCATAGAACCCTTTTATTTTAAAAATCTGTTAAAAAAACTTTATACGGCTTTTAAACTTTTTGGCTCAGAGTTGCAATTGCAGGCCGGGATTAGGATGTACCTGACCCGCCAAGGCTGCAAACACGTAGTCGTGCTGCCTCGCCAAGACACGTGTAATAAACGCGTAAACGCTACACTATCTTCATCACCTATGTTTAAGTTCGTCTAAACCTCGTACCATTCAAAAACGGTGCTAATAAGCACATGTAAGCAGCGAAAGAAAAACGTTTCAGTAACGCTTGGAGCGTCAAGAAAGGGCAACATAAGCATACGCGTGCGGCTGTACTTTTTGTTAACAGTAAGGCGGAATCATCAAAGCATCAACAAAGCGCAACATAAGCATACTCGTGTGGCTGTGCCACCAAAATATGGCCCAAAACGAAACAAATCCCCTTGGCTCATATATAATTGCAGCAACAAAGAACAAACCCCGCCATGGCTGCAACCACGTGATCGCCCCGTCAAGATACGAATTTCGACACATTACAACAAAGTCAAGCTTAATAAGCTCGACCCGCCACAGTGCCCCTTATCTTCAATAGACTCGGATAACTTATTCAAATTCGTCATAGCCTCCAATATTCAATCCTTGAATTACTAGAAAAACATAAAAGGGACGCATGTCCGCCGTGGCTGGAAGCTTAATAAGCTCATACCACGACGACACAAATAATCACATATTGACACATAACACAATAACACCCATCTCTAAAATGCAGCCTTTAAAGGCTTGACCAGAGTGAATTTCATGCGACTATGGAGAATCGGGCCTGCGAGTATGGTCATACCCTCTTGTAAGGAGGTTCAGGCCTGCGAGTATGGAAACGGTACCAAAACCCGCCATGGCTGCAACCACGTGGTCACCCCGCCAAGATACGGGTTTCGGCAGAACCTTTTTTTAATTGTCGACCCGGTATTTAATGCACCCGGTTGCTTAAACACATGTGATCATCACGTCAAAACGCATAATATTCCACTTAAACCACCCATTTTACACCGATGCAGGTCCATCTCTCTTACTCTCCCACATTTACATTTCATCATCACGACCTCTTTCATTCTTACCATTAAATTAAGGATAGGTATATAAAAGTCCCCCACTATGCCATTAGATAAACCCCCAATGATATTCTTTTAGATAGAGAGCAACAAAGATGGGTGACGAAACGATTATCTTTAATAAAAGCCATAGCTCAGGCCTGCGAGTATGGAGGATCAGGCCTACGAGTATGGTCATACCCTTTTGTAAGGAGGCTTAGGCCTGCGTGTATGGAAGCGGTACCGAAAACCCGCCATGGCTGCAACCACGTGGTCACCCCGCCAAGATACGGCTTTTTGACACACTACGCTTACCAAAACAACAAAGGCAGACAAATCTCATCATCGCCCGTATTATATTAAATTAACAAACAGCAGGAACTCCGGAAAACGCACCATTAATAATTTACCCCAATAAACAAACTCACAAAAAAGACAGTTCGTGGAGGTTGCTGAGGCGAGAAATTCTCGCACTCAACCATCCTTCCACCCTACACAACCAGAGCAAATTCAAGGGTCTCAGCAGCCTCGTACAATTTTAAGGTGCTAAAAAATTTACGAAAACAGGTAAAATAAGTTTTCCCTAAATTTATCACACCTAAAAGAACAACTCTTCTAGCAACCATTAACTGAATCACACATAGAAACCCCAAGAATTACAAATGGAGTTTTTTATGCATTTAATCACCAAAAACAGAAACCAGAATGGGCCAACACAGAATTAAATCAAAATAAGGACTTACTAACCCCAAAAGCAAGTAATCTCATTGAAGAACCAAACCTGAACAATCGTGGCAATCACAAAATAAAATCGTCACAACCCCACCAAAAAATCAGCATATGCAATCATATTATGATATGCTCTCGTCAGCCGCAAGAAACCAACGAAACCACCATGGAAAGATCACCTAACCCAACATGCAGCCAGATAAAGAGAGAGAGAGCACCATTGGTATAATCAATCTCTTTCTTATTTTTAGAGAGAGTGGGAGAGATGAATCTGCATCGGTGTAAAATGGGTGGTGTAAGTGGAATATTATGTTTTTTTTACGTGATGAGCACACGTGTTTAAATACCGGATCGACAATTATTAAAAAACCAGGTCGGGCTTTAATGGCGGGTTCCGGTCAAACTTCGGGTTTCGGCGGGTTCCGTTTGCGTTTCCGGCGGGTCAACCCGGTCGGGGATGGAGCGCTTTAATGGCGCATTTAATAGGCAGTGCTGCCTTTTACATAAAGTTATACTGACTCAGTCCCAAAATTATTATCCTCCGACAAAAAATACATAGTTTAAGAAAATTGTATTTATTACTGCTTTCTCTTTCTTACTTTTTGACAGAATGGCAGTTTTACCCTTAACTAATTAATTAAAATCTTCTTTAAAGTTTGTAATAATAATTTCAAACAAGGGTAATATAGTAAACTTGATCAAACTTCCCTATCTATTTTTAGTAGTAGACAATTAAATTGGGACATCCAAAAAAAAAACGTGGACAATAAAAATAGAACGGAAAGAGTAATTATATATATATACATTTATCAAAAAAATAACGGGGCCGATACTATTCATTAAAAAAATAACATCATCGTTATTGGTTATAATTTTAAAAGTGCCCCTTATACTATATAGCATTTACACAAAACCTTCTAAACTATAAACATTTTAATAAAAACCCCTTAGGTCGTAAATTATTTTTATAGAACCTCTTTACAATAATTTTTGTATAAAACACCTTTACTGTATAAAGTATTTTCATAAATCCCTCTAAACTATAAACATTTTCATTAAAATCCCGTAGGCTATATAATATTTATATAAAACCCTTTACCTATAATTTTTTTTTTATATAAAAACACCCTTACGGTATAAAATTTATAATAAAAAATGCTCTATGCAAAAAGCGTCGCAGCGAAGCGCGGGTAACAAAACCTCGTTATAGTGTAATAAAAGAAAAACCCTTAGTTGAGCAAGTATATTAAAGTTACATAATTACTTTTTCTTAATGAATAAAGGCCAAATTGACAAGAAAGGTAATGTAAAATATAAAATTTGCCAATGTGAAAAACCTATTACTTTCATGTTGCTTTTCATGCTAGATAAACAAAACGTTTTGTATACTTATAATAATAACAATCAGGGTGTTGAAGGTTGGATCAACCTTCTTCGAGCCAGAGATTCATCGTATACATAGATATATATACATATATATATATATACATATATATATATACATATATATATACATATATATATATACATACATGTATTTATATATATATACATACATGTATTTATATATATATACATGTATATGTATATATACATGTATATGTATATATAGTGACATTTTCTTTGCAGAACCATTTTTTTGTACGGAACTTATAGAACTAGTTTTAAACCATTAGATGAGTTGATCAATGGCTATAATTAAATAGTGCTAAATGTGAATAAAAAAATACAATCAAATTTATTAGAATGACTGGAAGGGCACTAAAGTAATTTCGGATGTATCTTCAAAATAAACCGTCCCATTATTTAGGGAGACTTGTGGTTTTACTAATCATTTAAAATTAAAAATAAAATATGGATCCTTTTTCTTTATCTTAACCTAGATGAATAGCCGCCTAAGTCAACAAGATCTATCCTCTCACTAATATTTCTTTAACCTCCTCACAGATACACATATAGATGTTTTAAAAATTGATTTGTGTTTGAATATAAAAAAGGTATGTGATGTTTAATTAATCTTTTGTTTTTTATTTTATTGTAGAAATGTTATGTTATTTTTAGTTTTTACAAATCTAAAGCTTCATTCACGTGAAGATTCTTTTGTTCACATTCTTCTAAGTCTTTGGATGAAATTTTTATATATTTTGATTTTCCACTTAACGCTCATAGATCGGTTTTTTTACGCAATTGTGTCAAGCGTTTGGGTTTTTTTTTTAATTTTTTAAAGGTTTTTTGAAATTTAATATACAGTTGGTTAATGCTAAAGGCGAACAAAATTAAAAGTGATTTTTTGTTCGTGATGGCTACTAGTGCAGTTTCAGATCGTAATATTTTGTAAAGTCGTTTTTGGGTTTGCTTTTGGATCGTGTTAGTTCAAGTTTGTACTCGTTTTACGTTATTAAGCACTTATGTTGGTTTTGCGTCATAAAGCATCAAATGGTAATGAACTGCGGGAGAATGTCTCGTTAACGTTGCCTGAATCGGACTATAATAGAAATCTTAAGATTTTCGAGGTATGTGATAAGAACTGCAGCAGGTCGTGTTTTAATTGTGTTAACGAGGGAGTTTGGATGTATGTTTAAACTGATATGCAACTCAAATTATGAAATCAATGATAGTTTGTTGAACTGATAATTTCTTTAATTATTTGATCGTTAGTTTAGGATACAAGTTATAATTCGCACATATATGTTTTTGTATATGGCTTATTCTATCAACTAGTTTTACAATTAATTTAACATAGCATAATTTAATATAACTAGTTTTTTTATTTTTATATATTTGTTTTAGGGGATGGCTCAATCATAGAAATGACGATGTGTGATGAAAATGATCAATGGATGCACATGTGCTTTTAGATGGCGTGCACAAATGTTTTCGAAGCTGTACTTATATGTTCTCGAAGCTGTGCATATATGTTCTCGAAGCTGTGCATATATGTTCTCGAAGAGTTCACGCATGTTTTTTCAAGAATGCACGTTTATATTTAACAATATATACATTTGTATTTGAATTGTATTTCATTTGATTTCAAATTTTGTGTACTGTATTTATATTTATGATTTTTGCTTTCTTGTAAATTTAGAGATTAAATGTACATATTTATGTTTTTTTATAAATTTTTGAAATAATGTACACTAGAACATATTATCATTTTAAGAAGAAAAAAAAACAAGTTTCATGGCTAAACAATTGTGAAAAAGAAAAAAAACGCATATGCACTTTATTTTTCTCAAACTTTTATGCAAGAAACATATACGAATTTTTATAATATTTAAAATAACATATATGCACCTCATTTTTTGGAAATATATTTGCTGGAAAAAAAAATTGAAAATTTAAAGTTTATAAAAACGTTTTTTTTAAATTAAAAAAGAAAGTGAAAATATGTTTTACTATTTTAACCTTTTGAATTAAATAAAATGATTTAATAATACTAAATTCTTATTGGTCCAAAGTTGGTTCTGTAGGTTCTGTACAAAAATGATTTAATAATATTAAATTCTTATTGGTCCAAAGTTGGTTCTGCAGGTTCTGTAAAAAAATGGTTCTGTAAAAGAACGGCTCATTATTTTTATGTTGCAGAACTTTACGAACTCTTTCTAAGCCCAAATACATTTGAGTAATTGTTAATATTTTTATTTAATTTAAAGGTTGTGTATATAAGTTGTAAAATATAAATTGTTACTTTCCTTTAGGAATGTATTTTTTAAATAAAAAAACGATTTTTATTAATTCCTAAAAATTAGGAATGAAAAAATTATACTTTTTTTCTTCTTTTTCATTTTTAGTCAATACACATGTTTTAAAAATTTAGTATTATTAATTGTAAAACACAATTTCACTTTTTTTGAATATTTTTTATTAAATGAAAATCTGTTTTATAATGAAGATCTGAATTTAATGTTTTTGATATTAATTAATTGTTTGAAATTAAGTTTTTTATGTTTATATTTGTAAGCTTTTAAACATGTACATGTTTCAAAAAAACCATAAAATGCTAATATATGCGTTTTTATATTTAATTTTACCATACGTTTTTTTGCGTACAATGTATGTAGTCATCAGCTTGTTCTGTTTTTTTTATACAATAAAAAATGTTTAATTGCGTTTATGTTTCAGTATGTAATTTCTTTAAAAATCTTTTTAAACTTATAAACCAAAAAACATAAATCATGTACATGTAACCTTTAGAAATTTATAACAGAACCAAAAACAGAATTGTATTATTAACACAAAATTTGATTAGAAAATAAAAATAGTAATTCAAATTTAATATATGTATCTGCGTTAAAACTATTCACGTCATTCAAACAAGTACATATGTGCCACTTATTTCTGGAACATATCGTGCACAGCTTCACTTTAATCATCGTTATTTATTAGTGAGAACATACAAATTTTACCCTTGTCAAAAAACAACATATGCACTTTCTTCATGATATATTTTGTATTCTTTACCCGCCTTACGACTACGCTAAGCCTTTACTTTTCTCATCAAAAGTGTTAGAACATACGTGCAGTTACCCATTCCTAAAAACACATACGTCACTCATTACCACGTGAACATATGTGCACTCATTCCACGAAAATGTCATTTATGTGCACGACTTCAAAAACGTATATTTTGCATTGATTCCATTTCCCTTGCACACACTTCTGTGTTTCTTATATTTGAGCCAATACGAGCCTAATCCCCATCTGATAACTCATATATAAAACAAAAAAAATTAGCTAGTTAAATTATGAAACTAATTGATAAAATAAAACATAAACAAAACATATATGTTTTTTACCACATGACCAACGTCAAAAAAATCCCATTATTACTTCTATCAAGTTTAATTCAATTTTTAGAATAAAGGGTAATTCATTACATGTAGAGGTTCATGCTTACTTCTATCAACAAATTAACCAAGTTTTTCAA
>BQNB010132078.1:1960-18686 GCA_026074375.1 Tanacetum coccineum | reverse complement strand
GATAAAGCAAGAACAATAAGTAATCACACAACACATAGACATATAGAATCATTAAGTAAACCTTACTTGATTAAAACATGAGCTAAAGGAAGTACAATAGGCTTTTTAAGCCTTAAAATCGTCCCTAACAGCTGCTAAACGAACAAGGGTTCGTACCCTCTTTTTATTCTAAAGTTACACTCAAAACCCTAAATTCGGGTTTGTATATATAGGAAAAACGCTGTGACGGCGTCGCGTTTTAGCTGTGACGCCATTATGAGAAGAATATTCTAGATAATAGGCTGGGTCGTGCACTCTAAAGCCGTCGTGAGATCTGTGACGCCGTCTTGGTCTTCGTTGTAACGGCGTCTCTAGCCAATGTAAGCATTCTCTTGAGTGATGTTGGTGCAGGTCCATAGTCTTGTACGTTTCTTCTCCAAATGAGCCCAAGTCACGTGTAATTCTTTCAAATGTCTTCCAAATGCGAAATACCTGAAAAGGAATGATTAAGTACCTATTTTGGGCATAAATGCACAATTTAGGGGGTTAAACGACCCTAAAAAAAGGTATAAAATGACACCTCATCAGCTTAACCTTTTTATTCCTAATAACAGTATAATATCACAAGTGATTGATAACATTGATTACATGTTAAAATTTCAAAAAAAATCAAAATTTTTTTGAGCAAAGTTTCATTCTTAAGCAACCCTGAACCGATAATAAAAAAATTATGTGCTTGTCTATTACGATGAAAGGCACAAAAATCATCTTGCACCTGAAAAATATTTAAATTGTCATTCTTAGTCACTTAGAGTAATATCTCAAGTGATATAGCCAGACATGAGTGATGTATATTTTTGCTTATTTTATTTCTTTATCATCTATGATGTCTACTTTTGGTCATTTTATTGCTTTATCACTTATGATATTACTCATATGTGAAATACCAAAATTAGTTTTACATTTTCTTGCTTTATCACCTATGATATTACTCATATGTAAAATACTAGAATTAGTGTCACATTATATTGTTTTATTACATGAGATATTACTCATAAGTAGCTAACAACGACAATTTAAATACTATTCATCTTCCTTACAGTGAAATAAGTGTCACTTACAAATTCCAAATAAATAAGAAGGAAGTGGACTATGAAAATAAAAAACTTGACGTATTGTCAAAATCAAACAAGTGTTGCATCAGGTTAGCATTGCTTTTAAGCAAAATAACAATTCGCTTAAATAGGCTTAACTCTTTTATTCCTAATAACAGTATAATATCACAAGTGGTTGATAACATTGATTACATGTTAAAATTTCAAAAAAAAATCACAAAACTTTTGAGCAAAGTTTCATTCTTAAGCAACCCTGAACCGATAATAAAAAAATTATGTGCTTGTCTATTGCGATGAAAGACACAAAAATCATCTTGCACCTGAAAAATAATTAAATTGTCGTTCTTAGTCACTTAGAGTAATATCTCAAGTGATATAGCCAGACATGAGTGATGTATATTTTTTCTCATTTTATTGCTTTATCACCTATGATGTCTACTTTTGGTCATTTTATTGCTTTATCACTTGTGATATTACTCATATGTGGAATACCAGAATTAGTTTTAGATTTTCTTGCTTTATCACCTATGATATTACTCATATGTAAAATACTAGAATTAGTGTCACATTATATTGTTTTATTACATGAGATATTACTCTTAAGTAGCTAAGGATGACAATTTAAATACTATTCATCTTCATTACAGTGTTATATCACAAAAGATAAATAAGTGTCACTTACAAATTCCAAATTAATAAGAAGGAAGTGGACTATGAAAATAAAAAAACTTCACGTATTGTTAAAATCAAACAAGTGTTGCATTAGTTTCGCACTGCTTTTAAGCAAAATAACAATTCGCTTAAATAGACTTATCCCTTTTATTCCTAATAACAGTATAATATCAGAAGTGATTGATAACATTGATTACATGTTAAAATTTCAAAAATATCACAAAACTTTTGAGCAAAGTTTCATTCTTAAGCAACTTTAAACCGATAATAAAAAAATTATGTGCTTGTCTATTGCGATGAAAGGTACAAAAATCATCTTGCGCCTGAGAAATATTTAAATTGCCGTTCTTAGTCACTTAGAGTAATATCTCAAGTGATATAGCCAGACATGAGTTTAAGTATATTTATATGCTCCAATTTTAATTGCTTTATCACCTATATGACTTAATTTGGTCATTTAGTGCTTTATACTTGTGAAATTACTCATATTTGAAATACAGAATGAGTTTTTAACATTTTCTTGCTTTAATCACCATGATAATACTCATATGACAAAATACTAGAATTAGTGTCACAATATATTGTTTTTATACATGAGAATATTACTCTTAATTACTAAGAATCGAACGAAATTAAATACTAATTCATCTTCTTACGAGTGTTGTGTTATATCACAAGAGATAAATAAGTGTCACTTATAAATTCCAAATAAATAAGAAGGAAGTGGACTATGAAAATAAAAAACTTGACGTTTTGTCAAAATCAAACAAGTGTTGCATTAGTTTAGCATTGCTTTTAAGCAAAATAACAATTCGCTTAAATAGGCTTAACCATTTTATTCCTAATAACAGTATAATATCACCAGTGATTGATAACATTGATTACATGTTAAAATTTCCAAAAAAGTCACAAAACTTTTGAGCAAAGTTTCATTCTTAAGCAACCCTGAACCGATAATAAAAAAATTATGTGCTTCTCTATTACGATGAAAGGCACAAAAATCATCTTGCACTTGGAAAATATTTAAATTGTCGTTCTTAGTCATTTAGATTTATATCTCAAGTGATATAGCCAGACATGAGTGATGTATATTTTTGCTCATTTTATTGCTTTATCACCTATGATATTACTCATATGTAAATGTCATACCCCGACAAGCCGGAAACTTAAGAGTGCAATATAATGATCAATCATAACCCAAGCAAAATAGAGAAAACTAAAATGCATAAATCTCCAATGTCATGATGACCATTTACCTCAAAACAGCCTCAAGTGATGTCCCAAATCAAGAACACATCAAATAGATGCTTACAAATCTAACTGCCCATGCAGGGCTCCAAACCATACTCAGAACATAAATCCTCAAACTATCAATATCCAAATAACAACAAAGCCAGAACTCTCAGCACAAGATCCATACAGGATACTCCTAGAGTCTGCTATCACATATCTCAATCTCAATGCACATTCTCTTCATCTGAAAATGAGACTCAAAAACGTCAACATAAAGTTGGTGAGCTCGTAAGTTTGACCTTAAACTCAGTTGCTATGCCAATATTTCAAACATTAGACAATTATGCTATATGACAGTAAATATATGCAAACAACCCATGACTTAGCATCCCCGCTAATCATGTACCATGACCTAGCATCCCAGCTAGTCACAACCAGCATATCCCAATGCTCTTAGAGTCGCAACTCTGATATGTCATTTACGCACCTAAAGGGCCTACCAGCTAGAGCACTAAATTTAGGCAGGACCACATAAGACACAACAAATCCTTGCTGATCACCCTTGTCGTGTATCGGAATGCATGCAAGTCAAATCACAACACATAAAGACATAACAATTCCTTGCTAATCACCCTTGCCATGTATTACAATGCATGCAAGTCAAATCACAACACATAATATTCACATAACAGTCATAAGCATATAAATTGTCCCAAATACAAAACCACTTTCCCACAGAAAGAAAACACATTTCAAAATCACATTTGAGTATCATTTTTCCCCAACGGAAAAAACAGTAAAAATGGGGCTACGAGAACTCACCTCAAGCAAAGTCTCTAGCAACAAAATCTCAAATCACACAAGCAATGCAACGACGTCCGCACACGACCTAGTCCAGTTAATGTCCTATTTTATCATTCATTTCAAAAATAGTTTCTCAGGTTTGATGCATAGAGGTTAGATGCTTGTTTTACGGTTATCTTAAACCTTTTTAGTGGTATGAAGGTTGACGACTTAACTCCAAAAGATACCATATCAACCCATATCAGAGTATAATATACTTATACTATTTAAGTAAAATTAGTTAAGTAATATAAGTAAATTCTTATAATAAATACGTATACATGTATATACTTTGATAAGTCTATTCGGTATACTTTGTTCTCAAAAGTAGACATTTATACTTATACGAAATGAAACGTTTTTTTTACGTTAAACATTTTAGAGAAGTTTCAGAAAAATACACTTTTTTTGTCTTTTGGTCGACTTATTAAATTAATAAAATTATAATATTTTATTATTTAAATAAAAAATCATGTTTTAAGTAAAATTTATAAGTATAAACTTTTTACGAAATTTCGACATGACCCGTACGTTTATATAACGTTTTCCAAGGTTTCAAACCTTAATTTCAACCACTTTTCACAATTTCGACACTTTCTGACAAAATTCCAAAATCTAAATCCGCAATGTTTACCAAAGTGTTTTTCCCAAAACAACGTTCGATAATATTTCATAAACTCATTTCACTTTTCAAAAGTCTGTCAAAACCTTTAAAATGACTAGTTAAAGCTTATTGGGCTTTATGTCCCAATAAGGGTCCATTAAGGTTTTTATATATCTAAAATACGTTCTAAGCCCAAAACCAAGGCCCATTAGTATACATAATCTCAAATCAATAAGTAAATAAGTAACCCAGACCACAATAAGTCTCCAATAAGCCATGGCTTATGGAGCACTTATTGGGCCGTGAGCCCATAAGCTCCAAAATAAGTCTATTAGGCTTAAAAATAAGCCAATAAGCTACATTATATACTCGGTTATCACCATAAGTTTTAAAAATAGTCCACAAATATACGACACATGAGGTAAATAACCAAAAACTCCTCTCTTGTTTTATCCCAAAAAGCCGAGAGCTTTTAAGCTCATATTAGGCCACGAAAAGCTAAAAAAAATAAGCTATACAAGCTATTATTCAAAATAAGTTAACTCGAAAGTAATATTTTTCAACCATCACGACCACAATATCAAAACTACAAAAACCCCTTTGTTCCGTTTAGAGTTCGACGCGACAAACACCCCTTTTTTTCTATTCGTTTCATTTTCAAGTTTCGATTTTTACGACGATCAACTTGTACAACTAACATATATGCATCATTTACTATTAAAAAGGACAAGTTGAATTTAAATTTGAACGACTTACAAGAATGGTATTCAAAATAAATTTCGACGCGAACCGGACAACCCAGCCGTTGTTTAAATGAATACCCGAACACCAGAAACAACCCGGAAATACTTTACACCATAATTTTCTTGGTCGAAAATAAAAAACAATCTTGTATGTGTGTGTGAAGGTGGCAGACACAAGGAGAGAGAAAAAGAGAAGTGTGTGTGTTTTTTTTTATTTTGAAAAATGAAGGACTATGTGTAAAATGGTATCTAATATTCCATATGTACTCACCATGAACCAAGTCCCTAAAAAAATGCCTTGTTGTCTCCTCTTGTACTAGAACCCACGGACAAGGATCCTAAGGGGTCTCGGGCTCTTCTTTTCGTGTCAGGTTTACTTAAAACGCATAAAACTTGATCGTAAATTATTCCATAAAGTTACTTAGTATTTTTATTCACTTCAAAAATACTTTTCCATTAACCTAGAGTATTTACATGATATATTTACACATTATACTTCCCAAAAACTCATTTGGACATTAACGGATGTGTCGGGACTCATTTTTTGGCATTTCTCAAAATTCACGGGTCAACCACCCAGAACATAAATAACATAATAATACCCTCTAAAAAGGATTATTATACACCAATAACCATAAAATACTTCAAATATCATAAATTCATCACCGTCACCACGGTACATATTCTAAATAAACTAACAAACGTCAAATAGTTGAAGGACTAAATTAGAATATTCAAAACACAAAAGGGCAAGGGGTTACATCCTACCCCCTTAAAATGAATTTCGTCCTCAAAATTCAATCACTACTAGCACTAAACAAATGCGGATACTTAAGCTTCTTTTGATCTTCACGCTCCCACGTGAATTCAGGACCACGTTTCGAATTCCATCGAACCTTGACGATGACAATTCTACTCTGCTTAAGCTTCTTGAACTCTTGTTCCATGATATCTACAGGCTCTTCCACGAAATTCAGCTTAGCATCAACCTTGATCTCATCCCTCTGCCAAACACTTCTTAAGGTTCGATACGTGAAACGTGTCATGAACACCATACAATTCCTTAGGCAACCTAAGTCTATAGGCTACCAGAAGTCTATAGGCGACCGGACCGATCCGCTCAGTGATCTCAAAGGGTCCGAAAAACCTAAGTGCTAACTTTCCTTTCTTCCTAAAGCATACCACACCTTTCCAATGTGACACTTTGAGCAAGACATACTCACCTACACTGAACTCTAAGGGTTTTCTCTTTTTGTCAGCATAATTCTTCTGACGATCACGCGCAACCTTAAGCCTATCCTTAACCTGCGAGATCTTTTCAGTAGTCTCTTGCACTAAATTAGGTCCTATCAACTGACTTTCTCCGACCTCTGCCCACATAATCGGCGAACGACACTTTCTTCCATACAAAGCCTCAAACGACGCACATCTCACACTAGAATGATAACTATTGTAATATGAAAACTCAACCAATGGAAGATGAACATCCCAGCTTCCCCTAAAGTCTAAGACGCATGCCCTCAACATATCTTCCAAGGTTTAGATTGTATACTCACTCTGACCGTCGGTCTGAGGGTGGTAAGCCGTACTCATGTCTAAACGGGTTCCTAATGCCTCTTGCATTGACTGTCAAAACCTCAATGTGAGACAACTATCATGATCAGATATGATCAAGATCGGCACACCACGTCTAGCAACGATCTCATTCAGGTACAACCTAGCCAATCTATCCATCTTATAATCCTCACGCATAGGTAGAAAATGAGCAGACTTAGTCTATCGGTCTACAATGACCCAGATTGTGTCATGCCCACTACTAGTCCTTGGTAACTTAGTCACAAAATCCATGGATATTCTCTCCCATTTCCACTAAAGAATCTCAGGTTACTGCAGCAAGCCAGACAACCTTTGATGCTCAGCCTTAACCTTCAAACAAGTCAAACACCTACTAACATAAACAGTTATATCCTTCTTCATTACCGACCACCAATACCTATCTTTAAGGTCATAATACATCTTATCAGCTCCTGGGTGTACATAGTACTTCGACTTATGGGCTTTATGCATTATCAGGGTTCTCACATCACCCTTCAAAGGAACCCATATTCGATCTAGGTAGTACAATGCTCCATCACTCCTATGCTTTATCATCTCATCTAGCCCTCTCTGCAATCCTGCAGACTCATTAGATGCCTCCTTCTAAGCCGCCAGTATCCTATCCTTAATACTCGACTGAAGGGTCATATTCATAGCTCGAACTATATTAGGTTTCACTCTCTCTTTCATACTCAGTGCATTAGCTACTACGTTTGCCTTACCAGGATGGTAGCGAATTTCGCAGTCATAATCACTAAAAAGCTCTATCCAGCGATGCTGTCGCATGTTTAATTCCTTTTGACTAAAGATATGCTGGAGACTCTTATGATTCGTATATATGACACTCTTTATCCCATACAAATAATGTCTCCAGATCTTAAGGGCAAACACAACCGCACCCAACTTCAGATCATGGGTGGTGTAATTCTTCTCATGAATTTTCAACTACCTAGATACATAAGCTATCACCTTACCTCTTTGCATCAACACACAACCTAGTCCTAACCCGGACGCATCACAATATACCACAAAATCTTTTGGTCTATCGGGGAGAGCTAGAACAGGTGCATTACACAACTTATCCTTCAAAGTTTGAAATGCATTCTCCTGCTCCTCACCCCAGTCAAAGGTCTTACTTTTTTGAGTCAAGATAGTAAGCGGCTTAACTATCTTATCAAAGTTCTCAATGAATCTACGATAATACCCTGCCAATCCTAGGAATGAACGAACTTCAGACGGAGTTCTAGGGGCTTCCCAACTCTTAACAACTTCAATCTTACTAGAGTCTACATGAATCCCATCACCATTAATTACATGCCCAAGAAATTTTACTTCTCGCAACTAGAATTCACACTTAGAAAACTTAGCATACATCCTCTCTTTCTTGAGCAGTTCTAATACCAATCCTAAATGCTCTTCATGCTCCTCCCGAGTCTTAAAGTAAATCAAGATATCATTAATGAACACTATCACAAACTTGTCCAAATAAGGTCTAAATACCCGATTCATCAAATCTATAAATACCGCCGGTGCGTTAGTCAGACTAAAAGGCATTACTGTGAACTCGAAATGTCCATAACGAGTTCTAAACGCAGTCTTTGGAATGTCATCCTCATGCACTCTCAGTTTATGGTATCCAGACCTAAGGTCTATCTTAGAGAAGTACTGTGATCCTTGAAGTTGGTCAAATAAGTCATCAATCCTAGGGAGTGGATAACGATTTTTGATGGTCAACTTGTTCAACTCTCTATAATCAATACACATCCTAAAGGAACCATCCTTTTTATTAACAAACAATACCGGTGCTCCCCAAGGCGATGAGCTTGGTCAAATGAAACCTTTGTCATGGAGTTCCTTGAGTTGACCTGACAACTCCTCCAATTTAGAAGGTACCAAACGATAGGGAGACTTTGCAACCGGCATTGCTCCAAGGACTAACTCAATCCGAAACGCGATTTCCCGAATAGACGGCAATCCTGATAGATCATCCGGGAATACCTCAGAAAAATCTCTCACTACCATGGTCTCTTCTTGTTTCTTCTCTTTAGCCTTAGCACTCATTAACTGTCTCATCTTCTCTTCTACTTTTTCTCCTAATACTCTAAGCACCTTGCTATCTAGTAGGTATCCTCACTACTTTCGCATGAAAAATTATATTAGCCTTGTGATTAGACAACCAATCCATGCCTATGATCACAACAAAACTTCCACTTCCAAACGGTATCAAATTTATGTCAAACACGTAACCATCTATTTCTAGTTTGCAACCCTTAATAACCTTATCAATTTCTACTAGTTGCCCACTAGCAATCTCAATTTCATAACTAAAACCTAACTTACTGGGCTCTACGCCTAATAGTGGCACAATAGTAGTGGAAACAAAACTATAGTCGGCACTAGAGTCAAATAAGGTAGTGGCATAATGATCGTTTAAAGTAAACGTACCCGTCATGATGTTTGGGTCCTAGCGAGCCTCTTCTACTCCCAACATGAATGCCCTTCCCCTTGCCTGATTCCTATGGTTTCCATGACCCTAACCCCCATTATTAGCTACAGCTTGGTTGGGACGGTTTCCTCCTGGACCTTGTGCTCTAATCAACCTAGGACATGCCAAATTATAGTGATCGGTACTTCCACACTCAAAGCATGCTCCATGAGCAGGTGCTGGGTTCCTCACATTCACCGGGTTTACATTCCTAGGCACAACTCTATAATCCTTAGCAAAATGACTTGGGCGGTTACAGTTGAAACATGTGCAACAAGGCGCTCCAGGTGTATGGTAAGAGTTACAGGTGGCACACTTAGGCACAGTACCTGTATTTTCTCTTCCTACAGGGTTGACGGTAGTAGCAAAGGCATTCCCAGTCCTAGTCCTCTTGTTGTCATCCCTCACATTCCTATCCTTACTAGGTTCCTCCCACATTTCCTCTCTTCTCAGGTTTTGTCTTGATGGATCCATTCCTAAAGGCTTCATCAAACAATGCGCCAGCAATCTGCACGGCCTTTTGGATGGTCTTTGGCTCTGTTTCTACCACCATTCCTCAAATCTGTGGACCAAGGCCATACACATATCTCTCAATCCTTTTGTTCTCAAGGGTTACTAAGTGTGGAAGTAACTGAGCCAACTCGTGGAATCGGTCAGTATACACCGCATTGCCAGCCCCGACCATGGTGTAATTCTACAACTTAGATTCTAACTTTTGCATCTCATTACTAGGGCAAAACTCTTCCCTCCTCAACATCTTAAAATCATCCTATGACATGCCTACAGCAACTTCCCGGCCTCGTATGTGAATCTCAGAGTTCCACCATGTTAAAGCCTTACCAACAAATAAACCAGCAGTGTACTTTACCTTTTAGTTATCCCTACAACCACCATGGATGGCACCCATGGGTAATGGGTATGGGTTCATCAAACCCGTCACCCGAACTCATGATTTTTTTCTCACCCGCCACCCACCCATCACCCACTAATGGGTACAACTTTTTACCCATACCCATGCCCATGGCTACCCATCGCCCGTGGGTTTGTGAAATGGAACAAAATCATAAAACCATAATATGTATCCTAACAATGAAACTAGGTAATAAGACATAATATCAATTTTCTAAATACCAAGTTCACAAAATACATAATGACATGTCTGAAACTAGAAAAATTAATCATCGTTACACCAAATCACATACATGTATTGAGATATATCATGTATATATCTTTGAAAGTTTTATCTTTCATATTCATCGTTTAGTCTTGTAACTCAAAAAAACTATTATTATACTATGTAGTCAAGAGATTTTGGTAATTATTTAAACATATATGAACAACCTCACAAAAATTTTCAATTAGTATAATAAAATTTATTTTAACACAATTTGGTTTAGGGATACACCTGTTGGTATTTAGGCGGGTACACTCGTGGGTTTCTTATATGGGTAAACCCATGATGGGTATGCATTACCAGTCACCCACCCGCCACCTATCAATAGGTACAAATTTTTACCCACAACCCACCCGCGGGTGAAAAATAACAGAATTACCCACCCATTTACGTGCGGGTACCCAAGAGTTATGGGTTTTTTCTTACCCGTTGCCATCCATAACAACCATTCATGTCCTGAACAGACTCCATCTTCTCTATCCAATGGGTAAAAACTATAGCGCCTCCCTTTCCGTCATACTCCTTAGGGTTACAAGCTAAGAACTCCTTATACGAACAACCTCCTTGGTTGTTTGATAAGTGTAGAATACACATATCCTTTTATACTTAAAAAGACCCAATTAAACCCAAAACAGACCAAAAATGGCAAAAATATGCTTGTATTTGTGTTTTGTGTGTGCAGGTATGGATATATCAAAAATCACAAGAAAACAGTCAAAATCGAGCAAGCACGGACACGAGAATCAGAAGAAGCCAAAGAATCAATGCCGAAGCCAGAAAAGTCAAGCCTTAGTCAAATCATGGTCAATAGCAGCAAACCACTACAAGACAAAACCTCACAATAACCCATTACCCTTTAATATAAACTCCAGGGTCTAAACTTGCAATTCTCCAAAGCTTTTTTTATAATTAAAAAGGAAGAAAAGAAAGAGAGGGACCTAAATTGCAATGTCTCCAAAGTTCAAACCGTTTTACCCCTTTTCAGTTAAAAAGAGGCAGGTAAACTCGTGTTACTATTCATTCATCTTCCCCAACGTGCCCTTACCTCAAAACAAAGGGCTTTTCACAATTAAAGGGTACAAAGGACAATTCGGGTGACAAGGACTGACATGGCAGAGTATTACATCACCAAACCCTCCCATTGGCCAATCCCCATCAAAGAAGCTCACGTGGATTTTGAGGAAGCACACATGAAATGGATAAACTACACTATAATGAGTGCAAAAGAAGCACAAAGTCATCTAAAAAGGGAATGACACGCTGGCAATCCTCAGGTGTCCACATATCAATCCAACGGCTATAATAGAAGCTCCAATGATTGGGAAATGAATGGCTGAGATCAAAAGAAGTAGGCAGCAAGGAAAGGGACTTAGAAGGTTCACCTGCAGCCTATAAAAAGGCCCTCATCTCTCACACCCCAGTAGTAGTTTTTTTGATAGTTTTTAGTCTAGCTTAATTTCGTATTTCCTTTAAATGTAATTTCCTTTTCAAGCTTATTGTAATTTCCTTTTAATAGTAATATGATCCAGTTTTGTTAATGAAATTCAGTTTCTATTTGTCAAAAGCTCTTATCTTTATTCTCAAATACTAGTGTCTTTCTCAATAAGCTCTAGTATTTGTTTACTGTACTCATAAGCTCTCATAAGCTCTCACAAGTCTCTAAGCTTGTGATAGAGCTCTTATTGTCATTTAATCTATCAAATCTCTAAAATCAGTTTAATTCCTTTGAAATTGTGACTTATAAGCTTTTGGAAGGAGAACCAAACATGGACGGGTTCTCAAGGACTTAACTCCTAGCTTATTTATAAGCTAGGAGAGCTTGTAGCTGCTCTTAGTTGAGATCTCTTGTTTAGCTAGAGAAGTTTGTAAGTTTCTCTTTTGTTTACTTTTATTATAGCTTTAAATAGTGATTTCATTGCTTTCTATATTTAGATCTGCTTATTCGCTTATTAAGTTTGCTTATTGTTGCTGTGTTTCATTTAGTTGATTATTCACAATAGTTCATCTATTTTTGCTTTTGAAAGTTTAGATTTTTGTTTTTCATATATCTGTCATAAAACTTATAAAAAACCCAAAAATATTAGATAGCATAGTCTTAATCTTTGATTTCTAGTTAAAATCAGTGTGTAATAACATGTTTTTATTAAACTTGTTTTTTAAGCTAAAAAAATCAGCTGGGAAGTAAGCTAGTTTTGTTTTTTTATACTTGTTCTTTAGATTTCACGTTAAAAGTTCTTCTCAAAACTGTCAAGTTTAAAGGAGTGTTTGGCTTAGCAGTACTTTCATAAGTAAAATTACTGCTTGAATCTTTTGTAACTCAATTATAATAACAATTACTTTGTTTAAAAAGCATGTTTCAGTAGTGCATTAGGTCCAAATTAATTCTTATTTAGTCTCTTTAGACTAACAGTATTAAGTTTAAAGCTAGCAGTACGAAACTCAAATAGTTAATGAACTGCCAAAGCTCAGTTAATACTGCTATGCTTTAAAAGTAAAGGTCAATACTTGCTGTAATTTTATTAGTCTAGTTTTTAGTTAAGCATTAGTAGGTCTTAAGTCTTAAGATTAAAGTAGGTTAAGGTCTAGCTATAGCTTAATATAGAGTAGTTCTTAGTTCATATTTTCTAGCTTATTTTATAGTTTAAATCTGTTCTTATAAGTTCATTGCACTAACAGTACTTACATTAGTAAGTACTGCTGTCATTTAAGCTCAAATTTAAGCTAGCAACATTAGGATCTAGTAGCTTATCTTTTAGCATTTTATAGTTTAGTTATAGCTTAATAGAGATTAGGTCTTAAATTTCACTTTCTAGCTTATTAGCATTGCTTATTTTTGCTGTCAAAAGTCTTTCAAAAAGATAAAAAGCCAAAAACAGTACTTAGGAATTTTAGGATCTTTCATTGGTTAATTTTAGGCTTTTAATCAGTTTTTTAGCTAAATTTATAGATTATAAGTAGTTTAATAAGTCCTCAAAGTTTTAGAGTCCAGTTTAGCTTTTTAAAGTTTTTAGCTTAATTGGATTTTGTGTTATTTTGCCTATTTCCTGAGTTTGCTTGATTCATGCTTAATTTCAGTAGCTTAAAAGGATTTCTAGCTCTATTTTCTTTTCTTAATTAGCTTAAGCAAGTCATAAGCTAGTTAGAACTTCTTTCCTTTTTCAGTTTGAGTTAATTTTGAGCTTTTTACAGCTTATTAAGCAAAACCATAGGGAAACACCCACATTCTGTAATCAGCTTCATAATAAGCTCTTATTGAGCTTATCTGTGAGTTTCAGCCCTAGTAGCTTTTATTAATTGTGTTCACCTAAGCTTATTCCATAACTTTGCTTCTTTAAGTTTTTGCTAAAAAGCACTTTCAAAATTTAAGCTTATAATTGGACTTAGTGTGTTGTCGGGGTTGATACTAAGGGATCAAAAGTGTAATTTTCAAGTTTTGTTTTTATCGCCGTTAGTCCCTGTCCTTTAAACTGTTAGTCTTTTTATTAAACCTTAGTTAAGTTTTTATTAGTTTTATTAACAATTTGGTTTTAGATTTAATTAGTTTAATTAAAGATTATTAAAAAGATAAAAATTAGGGCTTTTAATTTTATAAAATTTCTGCATATTTTCTTAATTTAGTTTAATTTTTATAAAAATTTTAGGATTTAATTTTAGTCTTTTTGCTCAATTGTCGTGATTTATTTGTTTCCCGTATTTGTTAATTGCTTAAATTGTTCATTTTAATTATCACTTTTTATTTAGTAGTAATAAATCATCAAGTAATCTATTTTCTTATTCAAGTCAGAATCCGAACTAAAACGAGGTCTCAATTTCACTAGTCGTTGGGGAAACGACCCGGGTGATCATACTTGCCCGGTTAAATATACGCATTATATATTATATTATATATATTTTTGAAGAATTTCCTTTTCGCCTTTGTCCTCAAGGGTAAATTGGTAATTTTCCATAGTATTATATATTGTATTATATTTTACGTGTATAAAACTACCTAATCAGTTTTTGGCGCCGTTGCCGGGGACTAGTGCTAAAGATTCCTTCGTTTTACGTTTGTTGATTTGGTTTGAAGATCCTTTCGTCCTCGAAAGTTTCATTTTTGTTAAATATTTCAAAAATTAAAAAAAAAGTAAAAAAAAAATATTTTTCTTTTCTTTTTAAGTATAATTATCATTAAAAACAAAAAAAAATTTTAAATACACAAAGTTGGTAAAAGAACACCAACAAATAATATCTTCTATTGAGAAATTATCATTTCAATTTCCGGTGAACTTGCATTTGTTCCCAAATCGAACCAAAGAAAAAAAATTCAAAAACTTGCCATTTGTGTTACTTACGAAGTACGGCTCACCTTAAAAATAAATTTTTAAGAGTTACCGAGAAGTAAGTTGATTATTTGGTTTTAAGTTGTCTTCCGTTTCTCCGCTTCCAATAAATTGTTAAAAAAAATTTAAAAAATATATACAAAAGAAAATAAAAAATAGTGTAAAGTTTTGTTTTTGATTTTGCGTTTTTTCTTTTTATGCGCACTCGTTCGCAATCTCGAAGACGTCGTCAACAACAACAAACTCCTCCGATTGTTGTTGAAAATTTTGATTTAGAAGAACCAATTGACGATCCAAACATTGTTGCAATGGCCGACAATCGTACCATGGCCCAAATGTTGCAAGCACCCATCGAGGGGTATGAAGATGCTATAGTTGTTCCACCGATTAATGCTAACAATTTCGAGCTTAAACAACCTTTAATCAATCTTGTGCAAAGTAATAAGTTTACGGGTAGACAAGACCCTCACAATCACCTTCGATTTTTCAACAAGGTCACTTCAACGTTTAGACATCCCGAAGTCCCGAGTACTTCGATAAAGCTTTTGCTTTTTCCTTTCTCTCTAGACGGTGAAGCCCGAGATTGGTTAGATAAGGAACCTCCTAGATCAATTCTCACATGGGACGACCTTGTTTCAAAATTCATAAATCAATTTTTCCCACCTTCAAAAACCACTTACTATCGAAATAAGATCATTACTTTTTACCAAAAACCAAACGAAACCTTCAATGAAGCATGGGAACGTTTTAAAAGACTTCTTCATTAATGCCCACACCATGGCTTTTCAGAACTTCACCAACTCGATACTTTTTACAATTCTTTAAATTTCAACGACCAAGATGCCTTAGATTCCGCCGCGGGTGGTAATTTCTTTGACAAGATGCCTCAAGAAGGATTAGCAATTATTGAAAGCAAGTCAAAAGTTCGTTACTCAAGAAGTCGTGCTAATGATTCAAGAGTGAGTACGGATGCTCCTCTTTCTACTTCTTCACCTTCTAATAATTCTTTCGATATGCAACAAATAGCCGATTCTCTTGAGGATAAGATGACTATTAAGATGAAACAAATGATGAATGAAATGAAAGCTTTAGTTGTTACAACTCCTGCACCCGTCAAAGCAGTTGAGGAAATTTGTGTCACATGTGGTTCAAATCACAATTTTAACTATTGTCCGTTAACTCGAGGTGGAAATGATTTTCCCGTTTTTCATGATAATATCCAGCAATTTTAACAAACCGCAGTTGTTGGTAATTTTCTCCAAAGAAACCAACCTCCAAATTTGGCAAGTCAAATGAAACCACCGGGTTTTAGTCAACCAAATGTCCAAACCAACCAAAATCGATACCAAGGCACCAATTCTAATTTCAATCAAAACCGTGGAGGAAATTTTAATCAAAACCGTCAAAACAACCCAAATAAAGTTTACCAAGCCCCACCTTACCAATCACCAACAAATCAACCTTTAATCAATCAAGCTTTACCTCCCGTTTCACAAATTCAAGGAGTATCGAAAACGGATTTTGAAAGTTATGCTAAAGCAAATGATGCTAACATGAATAACTTGCAAATGAAGTTGGATAATTTTCAAAGAAATCAAAATGACTTTCAAAGAGTTTATAATAATTCTCAAAAGAAACAAGATGATTTTCAGACAATGATGCTCAGTTTCATGAAAAGTTATCATACCAACCAAGCCTCAAGTTCAAGTACTTTACCTAGCAATACCATTCCAAATCCTAGGAATGAAGCCAAGGCAATTACAACTCGTAGTGGTGTTTCATACGATGGACCTCCGATTCCACCGCCGGTGGTGGGAAAGGAAAGTGAGGCGACAAAGGATACGGAGCTACCGAGCACCGAAGACATCCAACCTCCTTTGGTCCAAGAATAAACCAAAGACAAAGAACCAATCGAAGAGCCTTCTTTCGTTGCTAACAAAACCAAACCTAATTTGCCTTACCC
>BQNB010132077.1:1716-18686 GCA_026074375.1 Tanacetum coccineum | reverse complement strand
GACTGGTTGGAGGGGTTGTAGGATGGGGCGTAATTGGGTTGTTTGGTTCATCTATGTGTTGGACAAATGGTTCAGTCGTTGTAGTTGGTATAGGTGGTAAAAGGAAATCATATGTTGGTTTATTAGAAGACGTAACATTTCCAAACGGAAAAACGTCTTCATCAAACCGCACATGTCTCGAAATAATAATTTTATTAGAGGCTAAGTCAAGACACCGATAACCACGATGATTGGCTGGGTAACCAAGAAAAATGCAAGGTGTGGAACGTGGTTCTAGTTTATGTGAAACATCAACGTGAGGATAGCAAAGACACACAAATGTTCATATGTGGGGGTTTGGTTATAGAGTTTGGTGTATGGTATTTCATTATTAATGGTATTTCATTATTAATGGCGGTAGAATGTAATATATTTAAAAGGTGAGCAGCCATATTAAGAGCTTCCACCCAGTAAGATGGAGATATGTGAGCTTGAAAGAGTAATGTACGGATAATGTTATTAATGGTGTGAAGCATACGCTCGGATTTGCCATTCTGTTGCGAAGTACGAGGGAAAGAAAACCGAAATTATATGCCATTTTGGCGAAAAAGGTCATGGAAACGGGTGTTGTAATATTCACCACCATGGTCACACTGCAAAGCCTTAATATCGACATTAAATTGTTTATTAACATAAGCACAAAATGCAACAAAATTATCAAACAAATCAGATTTTTTATGCAAAGGATAGACCCAAACAAAGTGCAAAAAATGATCTAAGAATATAACATAATATTTAATTCCACTTTCACTCGGAATTGGTAATGTCCATATATTCGAGTGAATGATTTCAAACACAGAATCAACAGAAGACTCAGAATTATAAAATGGAAGCTTAGCATGTTTAACTAATTGACATGCATGACACAAAGCAGACAACTTTGATTTACGACATGAAATTAAATTTCTTGACTCTAAACGACGAAGCACATCGTCTCTGGGATGACCCAAGCGTTTGTGCCATGTTGTGGAACTAAATGAAAGCAAAACAACTAGAGTTTGAGACGAAGGTTGATGAGTGACCGGGTAAAGGTCTCCCGTACTATCACAACGAAGAAGAAGCTGTCCGGTCTGGTAATCCTTTATCGAAAAACCATAAGCATCAAATCCAACAGAAACATCATTGTCACGAGTAAATTGATGAACTGAAATCAAGTTTTTAATTATATTAGGTGTGACAAGAATATGATTAAGGTGAAGAGGCTTAGAAGATGTATGTAAGAAACTATGTCCGGTATGAGTGACAGGAGTAGAGTGGCCATTGCCAACAAATACAGATAAATACATGCTTGAATTACTAAAAGAAGTGAGTATACCTATATTGTCCGCCAAATGAGATGATGCTCCCGTGTCCATATTCCAAGAGGGATCTTGAGGAGTCATAGTCTGAAATGCTTACGGGGGCATGGTTGCTTGATTTTGAACCGCATTCGACATGTATGCATAATTCCCGGGAACATAAAATAAACCCTCCTGTTGGCTTGCGAATTGGGCATGTGGTCCGTTAAGCTAGAACATGGGTTGTGAAGTTGGGCATGTTGGGCTACAAATTGGGCCTGCTGTGGAGTAACAGTAGAAGACATGTGGGCTTGTGGCTGACCTATTGGTTGAAATTGCACGGCAAATGGATATTGAGCAGCAACAATCATGATTATATGTTGACTAACAAGTAATAAAGAACAAGCAAAGATTACCCGCGCGTTGCTGCGGCCGTTATTTTTTCGCGCGTTATTGTGGGGCATTTTTTTTTTCGGGTTAATTTCTTCGGTCTCATGTTTAATAGTTTGTTTTTTTTCTCATATTAAATGACAATTTTTTTTTTCAATAAAGGGGATATTTTTATTTTTTTTTGCCCAGGCCGATAGAAAGTCGTAAACGTAATTTTTTTTTCTTCTTATTTTTGACGAAAGAAGGGGGGAGTATAAAGTTTTTTTTTTTCAATAAAGGGGATATATATATATTTTTTTTGCCCAGGCCGATAGAAAGTCGTAAACGTAATTTTTTTTTTCCTTCTTATTTTTGACGAAAGAAGGGGGGAGTATAAAGTTTTTTTTTGTTTGGCTGATGAACAGTAACCGCCGGTATTAAAAAAAAATTAAATTTTTTTTTTTTTGGGGCCGATGAACAGTAACCACCGGGCCTAGCCGATGTGGGCTACACTGTTCATCGATGAACAGTAGTCCGTTACTGTTTTTGGCATTTTGTGTAATGATAAATGTGTATATATATAATAATTAAAGGTAAATGCGACGGCTACGACAAAAGCAAATACAATGGTAAACACCAAGGCTGTTAAACTAGCGAGTTTACACGTAAGATCGCACGATATTACGTGCCCACCTGATAAAATAGTGTAGGATCTCATCAGAGGTAGGATCGTAAGTAGGATCGTAAACTCGCATGTAAGATCGCGTGTCGATACGAGTTTACCAAATTACCAAGTTACTAACTTACTGACTTACATACTTACGAGCCCATTACTTTTTTTAGGCCCAAAAAAGAACAATACGAGTCTGCTGATCTCAGTAACAAGTATTGGCGGTTCATTTTCAGATTTTCTAATCAATAAACCTAATTATCCACTTTTCCTAAATTGAAATTACATGAAACAAATTAGGGTTCTTCTTCTCATGTTCTAGTTACATGAAGTAAAAAGTTTCTTTTATGTAATTGTTGTTTTTTCTTTAACCTTTTCATAGTTTTAACTATTAACCTTTAAGTATTAATTTAGATAGCTTAATTGTAGTGATACTAGTGATTTACTTTGTTTTGAGACGTTTATTGCGCATGTTATGTAATTTTATTCCGCTATATCGTGAATGTGACTATTGAAACTTGACTTTTTTTTGTTTTACTTTTACGTTGATATTTTAAATTGAACTTTGACATTTTCAAAATGATATTATATAAATTTATCTTTAATGATGAGTAGAAATAAAAATAGTTTGACTCATTTATCCGTTGCTTATAGAACATGATAAATAGCTAGGATCTTACGATCTCGATTCGATCTTACGATCTCGATCTTGCAAAGACAAAAACGATCTCAGGTGAGATCGCGATCTTGACAGCCTTGGTAAACACTAACGCAAACGCGTAGGTATTGACTGATTAAAATAATATATAGAAAAGAAAAACAATTGCAAACGCCAACCAATTATAAAGCAAATATTGCACATCCATAAAGCAATATTTTTATATCTTTCTTTCGTGTCTTGTCTTTCTTGAGTCGGTTTGGGTTTTACAAGAGTGACAGATTGCACGCATAAAGCACGGCAGTGTTGTTTATTTTTTGGTTGAAAATTTCTGGGTTTGTGTTTTTGGCTCTTGATAAAACCGACATTGGAAAGTGTTAATTGATTTGCTTGATTATTCCCCTTCAATATACTCCGTATATTTATAGATATAAATAGATAAGCTTAAGCCCATTGACCACAATTCAGCTAGACTAAACAATAATTATCCAATCATCCTACTAATCTTTATTTAATCATCCAGTTTGACTAATAAAGGCTGATATAACGTCACTTGTCACTTGCAAAACAAAGTAACAAACTGTTATGGCCGCAACGCGCGATTTTTTTTAATTTTTTTGAAGACATTTTAAGTAGAAAAAAAAGTACGTAGCATTTTACTCCAAAAGGATATAAAAGGACATTCATCTCACGCCTGTATTCCACAACGACAACATTTTCCACCCCAATTCACATTTCCCATCACCTTTATAAATTAAAATGTCACGAACACCACCACCACCACCAACCACCCCATCCTATTGGTGCTACCGTTGCACACGCTTCATCTCCCTCCCATCTCACCAACAATCATCCCGCCTTTGCCCCTACTGCTCCACCGGCTTCATCGAACCCATCCACCCCACTCGCCACACGCGCCACCCACGCGCCCATTCACCTTTTAACCCACTCATCCTTCTCCCTAACACCACCACCACCACCACCCCCGACTTGTTTTACGAAGACGGAGCTGGCTCCGGTCTCCAACCCTTACCGGAATCCATGTCCGAGTTTTTGATGACGTCACGTTTTGACAGGTTGTTAGATCATTTATCACAAAACGGTGTAGATGTAAATGTAAATGTTGGGTCTGGTGCTTGTAAATCAAGTATCGAAAAGATGCCGAAAATCGAGATATTGGATTCGCATATTCGAAACGAGTCGCATTGTGCGGTTTGTAAAGAGCTTTTTGTTTTTAAATCTGAGGCGCGTGAGATGCCTTGTAGTCATATTTATCATAATGATTGTATTGTTCCTTGGTTAGATATTAGGAATTCTTGCCCTGTTTGTCGTTACGAATTGCCCCTAGATAGTAATAGTAATAGTAGTAATGAGGGGGAACTAGGGGGTGTGGGATTAACCATATGGAGATTGCCGGGTGGGGGGTTTGCGGTAGGGAGATTTGCGGGTGGGAGGAGAGGGGAGTTGCCTGTTGTGTATACGGAAATGGATGGGGGGTTTAGTAATGAATTAGGGACGCCGAGGAGGGTTATGTGGGAGGTGAGGAGGGGTAATGGTGTGGGAGAGAGTGGGGTGAGGAGGGTTTTTAGGAATGTGGTTTCGTTTTTTGGGAGGTTAGGAGGGAGTTCGCGTAATGTTGGTGGTGGTGGAGTGGTTACGAGGAGTAGGAGTTTGTCGAGTTCGGTTTTTGGGAGGATTGGTAGGAGGAGGAGTAGGACGTGGCTTTTGGATGAACAAAATGGTATGTCTAGATGGTAGGATTGGATACAAGCAGTTTTGATGGTGTTAGAGATTTCTTATCTAAACTAACGGCGTGTGATAAGCAGTTTGGAGTTGCTTATGTCAAACTGAGCAACTCCAAACTGCTTATCTGTAAGCAATCCTAAACATACCTGCGGAATCTTAGTTTATGTAGAATGGAAATGAATGTTCAACTGTATAACTGTATCAATGCTACCGAAATGGAGGTCCCAAATGTGCAATGTAAATAAATGTGGGTCGATATCAAAAATTTTTGTTGTTGTAAAAAGTGTGTATGGATAAAAGCTGGTTGAACCGAGGAACTTGATGAGGGGGATGCGAAGAGAGGTTAGTTTTGCGCTATAAAATCTAAATTAAGGGTGTGTTGCTAAAAAACGAAGGCATCACCCGCCTTAATTTTCCTTTCTTTGTAGATTTTGTAATTCGTTTAATTAGTTACATTTCCGCTTTAAGCTGTCACATAATTATCTCAATTTTGTGAATTTCCATTCATTCATCAATTCAATGTTATGATACTTTAATAGACGTGAGTACACTGTGTGACTGGTAGCTAGCGCATCAGACCTCCAATAACACATTCAATACAGATGCCATAAAGTGTACTAGTTGTCACACATATTAAAGATTGTGACACTACTTAAAGTAGTTTGTGAATTTGCCAGTCTTTTCTGTTTTTAAAGTAGGGTTTTTGGCTTTAAATAGCCACGTACTTTTTCAAATATACCCATATGGTACGTGTACTAAATTTATTATCCATATGGTACATGAACTTTACATTTCGTGTCAATATGGTACATTTATTACCGGCTACTTGTAAAATCGGTTATTTTTTAGGAAATTTTTTTTTAACTTTTTAAATATTTTTTTTTTCATTATTTCGAAAAAAGTAATTTTTTTTACAAAATTAAAAAAAAAATCGCACTTTTTTAGAACTTATATTTGTAAACAAATTTACATTTTTTTGTACTTTTTAAAATCTTAATTTAATTTTTTTTTTTTTAAATAATCGAATTTTTTTTCTTACGGAATTATTTTTAAAGTTAAGAAAATTTAAAAAAATTAAAACATTTTTACCGTTTTCTTCGAAAAAATAAAAACATTTTTTTTTAAAATTTTAAAAGTTAAAAACAGTTTTTTAAAGTTAAGAAAAATCTAAAATATAAAAAAAACTAAACATTTTCCTTTGAAAAAAATAAAAGAATTCAAAAAAAATTTAACGATTTTATACAATTTTACGTTTTAAAAAGTACGAAATATTTGTTTAAAGTTTTGCAAAAAAATTCTAAATTTACTACACGTACCATATGGGTACATTTGAGAAGATGATGAATAGTGTATGCCACGTAAGCGTTTAGCCTGTTAAACAGGTGGAAAATTCAGTTTACGTACCATATTGACACGAAATGCAAAGTTCGTGTATGATATGGGCAATAAATTTAGTACACGTACCATATGTGTACATTTGAGAAAGTACGTGGCTATTTAAAGCCAAAAACCCTTTAAAGTAAAGGTTCCGCTGTCACTGATCCAATTATAAACACAAAATTTTCACTGGTTTTTGGTAAATAAACAGATGAATAGTGGTTGTTGGTTATTAAGAACAGTGAGATTAGATTGTATTAATTGGGAGTGCTAATTGATGTTGCGTTCGGGTAGACATGTCAAGCTCAAGCACGGCACTAGGACATAGTAACCTGGACATTTTGTTCAGTTGTGGGTGTGGTTTGATTGTTTCTGGGCCCTTACCTAAACTTGAATTGGTATATATGGTAAGCTCCACCAACCTTCTATTTTCCAAACAATGTGGGGCTTTTTCTATTTCTTTATGATGTCGTTCATCATTTGACGAGGCCCTTTTCTGAAACAGTCTTGCGTTTGTTTTGTTGCATCAGTGACTTAACCAAAGCGAGTCATGGGAGAGGTCACTACATAAAGAGGGACATTTCTCTTGTTTGCAAGCACGTTCATGGGTTGGATTGTATATCACTTCAAATTTTGAATGAGCCACTTATGTGGGCATCACCGTATCAGTTTTTGTCAGGGATTTACCCATGAAGTCATTATGGAGAAACACAAATATCTTTCACACAAAGACAACCGAGTTGTTCTATATCCCGTCAAGTAAATGATAGGTGGTGTTGTCAGAATCGTTTAGCTCCACTTTATCTTAATTGTGGGTGGCATCGATACTGTAGACTAGACAAAACTCACACACCGGTTGTGATTAGGAGTAGTAATGTGCCACTTCTCCTTTACTGCCTTTTAAAGTTACAAAAACACCAATAGCAAGCTTGGGTGGAGCTTGGGTGGAGCTTGGGTGGAGCGTATGTGCATGTTCTGTACTTTTTTTTGTGATTGTAGTAGTACATGTGCAATAATGTTTTTATAACAGTCGTAGATATCTTGGTTAAAACCTGTGATTTCTGTCAACTGCCTAACAACAGCGGCATTTGAGCAAACCTTAGAACCAACTAAGGTAAATGGTTCGAGTCACGCCAAAGGTGATATGCGTACTCCTACATGTGATTATAATATTAACACACAATTTTCTACTTCAGTTGATGACTTCTCATTTTATTTTGCACTGCTAATAAACTAGTATTATAGTTGCCTATCAGCAAAGCAGCTTAACCAAATTTGGATATGACCATTCTGTTGGGTTTTATAATCTAATTAACAAATAATTAACACGAGTACGCAGCGGAATAAATGATCACGTGTAGAACACAATAATTAACAAGATAGAAAATATGTACCTTTTAGCACGAAACGATACACCGTTTAAAGGTAACCGTAAACACCGTCTTCTATATACGCGTGTGTATAATACAACGCGTAACCACTAAGAATCAAAGTATGATTCCTCTAAGCTTCCACACACTATACGTTCTTAGCAAACGACGAGGTATGCTAGTACTAGTAGTGTATAACAAACGAGCTTCTCGTTCTTTGAATCAATCAACTAGCGAACAAAAAACCACCAAGAGATGATGATCGATTATCAAACGAAACCTAAAGGTGTTCGTTGGTTTTTGGTCGATTGGTGAAGCAAACAAACCGAATCTTAGAAGCTCTTTTGAGCCGGTCAATCACAAGGAAAAGGAAGGAGGTCGATGGTTAGGTTTAGGATTTTCTAGTTATCAAATAATGAAACACTAAACTTGTATTTATAGACCAAGTATCCTTTTCCTTGTGGGATTCCTTTTCTAAGCCGACTAGGGAATTAAAGGGTGAACCGAACCCTTTAAATTTCGGTTTATCAATAATTAGTCCCTCACGTTTAACCATTAAACGTTTAACTAATTATTTAATACTCGTTAACTTTTAACGATCGTTTGTTATACATTTAATATATATTACATTAATATATTTCTCGTCATTTAACATATAAACGTGTGCGTCCCCTTAGGCTCGAGAATATTTCCGGACATATATTAATCATATATGGTCATAATCCAACAGCTCCCACTTGGACATGTATGAATAATATAATAACATTGGTAAGCGTCTAGCAACACGTCAATGCTCCCAAAAACATCCGAGTGTGGTTTCACAGGGCATGAACAAATGATTTATGAATTTACAATCCCTTTGTTTCCGATACCGTTGTTAAATTGGATATGGATCAATGTCATTCCATATTTAAAAACGATTTCCTGTTTCTCATATATGAAGTAATCAAGATTACTGAAAATCAATGAGACATATCTTCTTGAGTTTTCAGGTACGGCCATACACACATCTGATTATTTCTATGAGGGGCCCAGTGGTATCTTCTTCAACAATTTGAAGGAACAAATTCTATATTGACTACAAGATTTCCATTCATCATGTGGGCATAATCCATTCTGACAAAGCCCGTGTAATTAGTCACCTTTATTCTGGACAACTTAAACTATATCAAGAAGGAATATCCACATATGCAAAACTTACTTGCAAATCTCAAGTCAAGGATTATATGTAAATCAAATCACGTACAAGATTTCACTTGATTACGTCGATCCATGTGAAAGTGATATACTTGGTGGCGGGGAAATCCAATATTCATCTTATGAATATCAATGTGAGTTTGTGTGTGACTCATCCTTAATATCTCCAATATCCCATCAACTCAGAATTGTCTTAGTTTACACAATATTCCCATATTGTTTAATCGTCAACGAATAATTTAGAATAATAACTATTATTATTCACTTGTATGTAAACATGCAAATATGGGCCACAATTTATAATACAAATTACAAAATACCAACGTATCATTATCATAAAATAGAAATGTTTTACATCCTTATCAAATACTAAACACAGATCTACTGAAACTACAGCAGGACAAGCCCATCCCCTGGCAATGTTGAGTAAGCTTTCCTATTTGATAAAGCCTTGTAAAAGGAACAGCTAATTGTTACTGTGTGAACTTTAAGATCCCTTATTTCGCCCAGTTCAACCACACTCGCGAACATAATGAATATAGTCTTTGATAGTTTCCTTCTGGCGCCTTTCTGAACTCCCTTCATTAGCATAATGAACAGCAGCTGAATTGTCGCAGAACATATTCAAAAGGTTCATATTATCGCTGGTACAATACCAAGCCCTGAGATAAATTTCCTAATCCAAACAGCTTCCATGGTAGTAAAAAAAAAAGCCTTCTAGGACGCAGCTATGTCGTCATATTCTGTAGTCAGACATTGTATGGTACTCTGCTTGGGACTCTCTCCAAATTCCACTGCGCCTCCATTCAGGAACGAAAACTATATCCCGTCTAGACTTAGTGTCATCTCTATCAGATCTTCGAATCCCAGCATCGCAATAGCATTCAACTCTAAGTTCTGTGCTATGATATCCACCTTACACCAAGAACATATCTTTAGATTTCTTAATATACATAAGAAGTTTTTCACTAACCTTGAGAATAAACAGCTGTCCAGTGAAGATTCAACCTGGGATTTCCTGTAGAAATCGGCTTGTCAGATTTTTTGCGCAAACGCAACATCAGGTCCTATGCAATCATAACCACATACATTGATGACCGACCAGCCGAAGCATAAGGTACATTCTTCATGCGATTTACCTCTTTAGGCGTTTAAGCACCTTGTGATTTGTTCAAGTCAAGTCTTTCTTGCATGGGGATATGACCACGTTTGGAATTATCCATTTTGTATCTCTTTAAGATCTTATCCATGTAAGAATTTTGACAAAGTCCAATTAATCGCTTCGATCTATCTCTATAATTTTGATTCCAAGAATAATGCTGCTTCCCCCAAATCCTTCAAGCGAAACAACTTTCCAAGATAATCCTTACACTTGTAAACTCGGAATGTGATTCCCATGATGATATATGTCAACAACATACAAGATGAGGAATGTTAACATTAACCTTCCCGACTTAGCCTTTTGATATACACATGGCTCATCAAGATTTTAAGAAAATCCAAACCTTGTGAATTCCTCGTCAAATCAGTTTATTCCAGCGTTCTTGATGCTTGCCTTAAGACCATAAATGGATCATTTAAGCTTCATACTTTTCCTTGTATGACAGATCAACAAACTTCATGTTGCACCATATAGATGACTTTCATCAAGGTAACCATCTTAAGAATGGCTGTTTTAACACCATCCATATCTCATAATCATAGTAGATGCAGCTATAGATCTGGAGAATTCCTAATAGCTCTAATGTCACAACAGGGAGCACGTTCTTCATAATCAACCCCATAGAGGTTGAGTGTTAACCCTTTGGCTCAAGACGACTTTACTATACGTGTACAATACCATCCATATCATCTTTTTCTTAAAAAGCCACCTGCTCCCAACGGTCTTATAACCAGGAGGAAGATCGACCAGGACCCATACCATATTGTCCATCATGGATTGTATTTCCGCATTTATAGCATCGATCCACTTATTAGATTCTGAATCTAACATTGCAGCTTTATAGCTAGTGGGTTCATTTAAGATCCCTAGACTATGCCCTCCACTCTACATTTATACATAAGGCGGTTAGAGCTCGATGCGGTCTTTCGGACCTACGAATCGGAATTACTTTTCCCTCTGTGGTGGTTTCAAAACCCTCCTCCTCTTTAGGAATGTTGCAGTGAAATTCCAACAGAAGGTGATGTTGTATCTTCCTTCTTCTTGAATTTCTTTCTTCAAGATCTCTACCGCCCTCCCCACTGTTTTTCTTGACTATGAACCGCTTCGTCAAAGAAGTCAGCATACCTTGGCAACACAATATTGTTTTCAGTGGGAAAAGTAGAAATAGTAACCCATCGATTCCTTTGGGTATACCAATGAAGATACACTAACAATCTTTGTTCAAGGTTTGTCATGCGTATACTCTTCTTCACAAGAGCCCTCACATCCCCAGACCTTTAATAGAGACAATTTGGAACTTTTCCTACCACAGTTCATATGGTGTCTTATCTACCTCTTTGTTTGAACCATATTGAATAATCGTGTGCAAGACTCTAGAGCATAATCCCAAAAGGATAAAGGCAAGTTTAAGATTCATCAAGATCGCACCAAATCTGTAAGTAATGGTTTCTCCTCTCATACACGTCCCATTATGTTAGTGGTGTGTATGGAGGATAAGGCTGTTGAACAAATTTTCCGTTAGCTTTTAGATAATCTTTAAAACTCTTTGCTAATGTATTCGCTCACCACGATCTGATCGTATTGGCCTTAATGGTCTCCCGAGTTGATTTATCAACTTCATTTTAAACACTTTGAAAACGTTTTAAAAGACCTCATTTTAATGTTTAAGAAGATGAAACATAACCATAACGACTAGAAAACATCGTGTGAAATGTAATGAAGTAGCTAGCACCATGTCTTGACACATGTCTAAGTGGACCACTACAAATCAGATATGCTATTATTCCAAGAAGTCTTTAGCCCTTATCGTTACTATGAGGGAAAGGTTTCTTTGATGCATCTTCTTGGCCAGATAAACAAGAATCGCATTTATCAAAAGTAGTCATCATCCGTTGACTTTAACAGCCCATGTTGTTGCAAGCTGTTTAATAAAATCTTGTTTTATATGAGCAACGACACATGCCATAGGATAAGGGAGACAAGTTATGCATGACTCTTTTATGCAACCCTTATAAATTAAACTAACATTTGGTACAAGATCATGCATAGTCAAGTTTCATAAATACCATTACGAGGACAACATGTAAAATAAATAACACCATTCTTGAAACTGAAATTCCACAAATCCGTACAACATTGAAACAAATCCATTGTCAACCAAACGAGAAACGGAAACAACACGCTCTAGTTATAGGTAGTGCATAATTGACAATTGTCTAACAAATCACAAAGGCCATTAAGGTAAAACTAAGTCAAAACATCCGATTGCTTCTACTTGTTCACGAACCCATTGCCCACTTACAAGTAAAGAGCTCATTGATTCAGCTTCTTTCAAATCCTAAATCCCTTTTTTGTAATACATATGTGTAGTACCACAACCAGTGTCATAACACCCCGGAGTTATTATAGTGAAAAAGAAATAATTTCTATCGTGAAGAATACCCAAGAACTGCAGAGCCGAACTTTGCTTCCACTTCTTTCTGGCACTACATCAAGGTACACAGGACAGTTCCTATCAATGTTCCTACCCTCCTTACAGTGTGGCCAGGCATCATCCTTAGCAGGCGTCTCCTTAGCAGTGAGACTTAGGGTTTTGGGACTTTGGGGATATAAACCTTCTTATCCTTTCCCTTGCCATTAACCTTATTCTTGCCTTTTGCATTAAGCGATTTCTTATTGGCCTTCTGGATTTTACCACTTTTAAAATCACATTACATGTGGTGTTGTCAGCCTTACTTAGTAAACCCCTCTCATCACTCAATAAGCATAGCATGAATTTCCCAATTGTCTTCCATGCTACGCATATTGAAATTCCTTACAAATCCCACAAAATCGTTAGTAAGGCATTAAGGATTAAGCCTACTGAGATAATCCGTGGTAGCATATAACCAAGACGTTCCAGTTGCTAACTCCACATAATCTTTCATCATTAGGACAAGTCAGCAACTGATTTACCATCCTCACTTGTTTTGCAAGCATGGAAAGATGGGATTAAAGTCAAACTTCTCACTCCAAGCTTGTTTTCTCTCTAACCTAGATCTAAGCTCTGAATCATACATACGATAGTGCAATTCAAACTGTCTATGTAGTTCAGGGGTCATACTCCCAAGCATAAGACAAGCAATCTCAGTATGAGCATCATATAGAGCTGTCCACTGAGCCACAATGTTAGGTTCAGCACCAGCCTAAGGAGCAGGAGGAAAAGGCGGTATCAATGACATGAGCATTTTCTTCTTCGACACTCAAGACTATCTAAGACGAGGCAAACCAGTCCATTGAAGTTATTACCAGAAAGTTTTTCTCTTTCAAACATCGACCTGAAAGCCGAATAGTTTATGTTTTGAACAGGTAGTGCCATCTACAAAAACATAAAAAGTTCAAGAATTAGTATTTTCGATAATACTCCTTGAAGAAAATTAATTACTACCCATGTTTAATTAAATAAACCCAATTATGTTCCTAAGGTTAGGACCCAACTTTGACATACCACCCACACCACAGTTAGTTGATCTGCAGTGATGGTGTATTCAAAAGGTAATTCAACGATTGATAATTACCACTTTTTGCAATTCCCTAAACCATATGGGACTTACTTTATTACAATAATGTCTAGTACGGCATGTTTCATCCCATTTATGCGCGTGTTTTAACAGGTCTAACCACAACAACGCTAAGTCGTCCAATTTTTAAACAGTAATTATGAAACACTCACCGACTCACAAAAGCGTATAATACCTTGTGATACAAATCTAATGCGTCTCACGCATAGGTAAAGAGCAGTTCTACAAGTGTCTTTATAAAATTGGATGCCAAAAACTTAGGTTGAAAAAAGGGATTTTATTTGACGTGTCAAATATGTACAAAGAACATGCATACATCTTCGTAACATTTATTAATTAAATACTTTTACTCAATTAAGGTTATATATTATACGTAACACCTAATATCCTCGTAATCTTATACATAATTAGTGATAACCATAAAATTGACGATTCAACGTGTGTAAAAAAGTAAAGCTTTTATTTTTATCGGCAGGGAAAAGTATTAAAGAATACATTAAAAATCATTCAAACCCTAGACCATTCGCGACTTCCTAAATAGTATACAAGGTAAGGAAACTACAACGTAGTCAAGTATTATAGGGTAATGGTATCTACAAGACCGAAGTCTTGATGAGTCTCCCTGAACCTTATCCTTGCAACTATATAGTCAACTTTTGCAAGATTCGTCAAAGATAAAAATTAAAACATTACTTTAAAACACATTAATGAACTATAAATTCTAGTCCTATATCATGAATATTTTACACCTAGGATTTAAGCCGGATTCCCATTTTTGACTTTTTGCAATATAATGTCCATGATACAACATTATTTCGATAATCATTAGTCCCATGTTTATTTTTGTTTTCAAAAAAACTCTTTTTATTTTTCTCATCAATCAAGAACATAAAATAAAACAATAAACATCAACTAAACTAAATAACATTTATTTAAACACACTTATACCAATTAAGGCACGCAAACATTAATATGATCCAAATTAACTAATAGTTAAAAACATGCATTTAATCATATAAGGCTCCTTCCGTCCTATAAATCCGCCACATAAACATCGAAACAATCGATTGCGTAAGCCTTAAAAATAATAAATACCACATCCACATAAAAACCTTTTAATAATTTTTAAGAGGCCCCATTCATTCAAAAATAAGGGTCTTCCCGAATTCTTGAATCATGGATCTTACCAGTTAAGAAAAATAATTAAAGTTATGTGTATCTTAATCATATTTGAAACAAATCCTTTTAACAATTAACAAGATCTCAATATCTAATATTAATCCATGATAAATTTGCATGATTTTATCATGGATCTAATTTTAACAATTTAACATCTTTAAATCAATTAACAATTAATACATAAAATATAGCATACAACATAGATCTCTGTCTAATTAATTTTATAACTTTCAAGGTCCCCAAATCTTTTTAACAATTTAACGCCCAACGGGCATTAAAAATTAATTAGAAACCTTAATTGTCACAATTTTAATACATGTAATTAAAGATTCTACACACGGCTCGTGGATGCCACTGTTGGGTTTTATAATCGTAATTAACAAATAATTAACACGATACCCAGCGGATAAATGATCACTGTTTATAACACAAAATTAACAAGGATAGAAAATATGACCTTTTAGCACGAAAACGATACACCGTTATAAAGGTAACCGTAAACACCGTCTTCTATAACGCGTGTGTTTAATACAACGCGTGAACCACTAGAAGATCAAAAAAATAACAAAAGAAGGAAACGAAAAGTATTTTGAAGAAAACAAAATGAAAAAGTGAAGAAAAAAATTATTTATATGTGTATATGGATTGTGGTTGGGTTGTTTTGAGAGGGGATTGTCCTCTAAGCTTCCACAGTACTATCGTTCATTAGCAAACGACGAAGGTATTGATAGACATAGTAGTGTATAACAAACGAGCTTCGTCGTTCTTTGAATCAATCACTAGCGAACAAAAAACCACCAAGATAGAAGATGACGATTACAACGAAACCTAAAATTGTTCGATGAATTGGTTTTTGGTCATTGTGAAGCAAACAAACCGAATCGTAGAAGCTCTTTTGAGCCGTACAAATCACAAGGAAAAGGAAGGAGGCGTCGATGGTTAGTTTAAGGATTTTTTTTAGTTATTATAAATAAAGAAACACTAAACTTGTATTAAGACCAAGTATTCCCTTTTCCTTTTGGGAATTCCTTTTTCTAAAACGAATAGGTGAATTAAAAGTGAACCGACCCCTTTAAAGTTTCTTTTTATCAATAATTAGTCCCTCAACGATTAACCCTTAAACTTTAACTAATTATTTTAATACTCTTAACTTTAATCGATCGTTTTGTTATACATTTATATAAATATTCACATTAATAAATATGCCGACATTTAACATATAAACGTGTGCGTCCCCTTAGGCTCGAGAATATTTCCAGACATATATTAATCATATATGGTCATAATCCAACACATTCTGTTGGTCGTATTTTCCTGACTTTTGAGAACTAGTGCGTTTTTATAACACCATATATATACACGTATAATATGATGGTTAGTTTTTAAGTCAAGGTAGCATCATGAGAGGGTTGGCTATGTGTCGAAACTACTTATTTTGGCTCTTTAATATGTCAAAATTTGTAAAGCAACATGTATGTTTATCACTTTCCTTCCTCCGTGCGTGAGCGCTAAGGAGAAGTGGGGTTATGGGGCACAGTTCCACTCATATGTCACCTCAGTAACCCGATTCCACCTCCTATGAAAAAAATGGAACTTGTACTCTTTTGGCTGAGAAAGAGAACTAATTGGTTATAACTCAGATTCTCATATTACAATTTGCGTACAGATCAAATGAAATAACTCATAAAAAAGATTATTCAACTTCTTCCTTTTTTGACAATATATCTTGTTTACTATTTGAATATTTGATACTCTGACCAAAAGTATGCATGGTCATGAAAGAAGCTTTATGTAGAAAAAGATTTAATGAAAGCAACTTTGGTTGAAAAAAGAAAGAAAATGGAAATAAAAGTGAGTCACTTTGATTGAAGTTTAGCTTTTGTTTGTGTGTGCATTAGATTCTTGTGTAACAAAAGGTCTGTAACTTTTGTATGGACCATGTGTGTTTTGTGTCTAACAAAGTGAAGTCGAAAATAAAAGCTTAGGTAATTAGGTAAGGACCACCAAGTCTTGTATTTGATCCATTTTGCTCAAGACAGACTCCTTTGATATCAGTGCTATTTCAGAATTCCCCCATGGGTTCCTGCTTCCCTATAATTTTAACTTGTGTGGATATATATATCCGATGATGACAAAATGACAAATATAAAAATGCAAACTTCCATATGCATGCATGAATAAAAAAATAATCACATGCATTGCAGGGACAGGGTCAGTTTTTTTTGTGAGTTCAAAGTTAGAAGAGAAAATCACAAAACAAGTTTATCTTTTGAAAGAGTTCAAAAAGTTCAAAGGTTTTGGGATATCCGACTGAGTAAGGATAGTGCACCTAATTGCCATGATGTGCGAGCAATTAAGAGTGCAAG
>BQNB010132076.1:0-18686 GCA_026074375.1 Tanacetum coccineum | reverse complement strand
AAGTTGGATGAGTTTGGTGGTTGGTTAAATAAAATAAATCAAAAAAAACGCACGCAAAGTATGTAATATATTCCGTATATATATTACACATGAAAAAAAATGAATAATTATATAATTCATATGGTGAAGTATATAATAAAGTCAAACATTCAAAAGGGAAAAGTCGTAGTATATAATACTTTACAAGTATTAAATAAGAAACGTGGTTAAATATAATGGTAATAATATAATTCGACGCGTTTTCAAAAGTCACCAATTAAATTAATAAAAAGTTCTTGCGTAAAAGTAAATACGCGTTTTAAAGTTACGTATTAGTTAAACGACGCTTTAAAAGGTTTTACAAAAGTTATTGTTGGGAATTATAGAATAATATTTTATAATTTAGTATTTCGTTACATGTTTTAAGTAAACTAGTTGTATCGTTTGTAAAAGTATAGTTTTCGTTTGTTGTCGCGTTATTGTGTAACTACATATTAAAAATCTTAAAAACAATCTAACTTTGTCCATTTTATCCGGTTTCTAAAATAGTATAAACTTTAATGAAAATTTACTAAGTATAAAGATTTTTAGAAATTTCGGCATGACTTTGCCGTTTGTATGGCGTTTCCATTTTTACCAAAACCATCGTTTTTCCCATTTAACTAATATAGATGTTGCAATATATTCTGTATGTCTCAATATGTATTTATTTAAACAAGATTTATCAAATAAATAAACAAAAGTAAAAATAAAAGAACAAGATAAACAAAACCAAACACACCCTACTGTTGTAAATCAGCAAACCAAACGCCCCTTTGGGCTTATAAAATTCAGTAACCAAACACCCCTTACGACTTTTAAATCCATATCCAAACGCACCCTTATGGTTTAATAAAACAAACGCACATATTGGGCTATTAACCATAGAAACAAACGCCCCTTTTGGGGCTGTTATGCCCACTGCCAAACACACCCACTGTGGTTAAACCACATAAACAAACACAGCCTTGTGGCTGTGTTACGCGGCCAAACGCACCTATTTGGGGCTACAATTTAGCAAACCAAACGCCCCCTTGTGGTTTGTTTACCACAGACCCAAACACACCCTTTGGGTGATAATATGCAGGAACAAACATGCCCTTATGGGCTGTCCCGACCAACCAAACGCACCCTTATGCGGCAGCCTAAATGGCTGTTAAAACCCAAAACGAACACCCCTTCGGGGTTATGAAAACCAACTACAAAAACATAACCAACCAACTCGAATAAATAATAAAAAGGAGATGTATAAAAAGAAAGGTGCGGGTGGCAGTGAAAGTGGAGCGTGGTGGCAGCGGCTGCTGCCGCAGTTGGTAGTGGGGCAAGGTGATGATGGTGACGTGGCTGTGAAGATGGTGATAGTGGCGGCTGTTGGGGGTTTTGTGGTGGAGATGATGATGTAACCACGGTGGAGGGGGTGGCTGGCGTTCGGAGGTGGTGGCGGCTGGACAAAAATCAGCCGGAGGTTGGCCGGATTCGGATGGCGGCGCCGGAACCCTAATGGGAGGAGGGAGATGATGTGTTATAAGTGTGTGTTTTGTTTTATAGAAAATGAGAAAAAAAAAGATATAAATTATATATATATAATAAAAGTGTTAAAAATTTTGAATAGTTGTTAATAGATGGGGGTTAACTTTGTAAATATTTCACAGGGACCTAACGTGTAACTTTTGTTAATTATTGATTCGGGACTCGTTTGGGGTACTTAACGGAGGAAATAAAATGCGAAACGTGCGCCATTGTTTTTCAAATAGTTTTTCTGATAAAAATAAGTATTTACTTGACTATTATTTTATAAATGTTTTTATAAGACTTATAAAAAAAACATTATTATTTATTTGGTACCATTTGGTCTCACGGGTAACCTTTGTCCGTAAAATTTAAAACTTTAATTTGAACATTCGTGTTTTAAAATAACCGCTTTTGAATAAAAATTTAATAATTTATTAAATATTTTTATTTAATAAAAAGTGATAATTAAATATAAATTTAATTATTTTTGGGTCGGTACGGGTTGTGTTCAAAATTTTGCGAGGCTATTTCAGTCATTGTCTGCTTGGTTTCAAGTCTCGGGCAAAACTAAAAAGTTGTTCGGAATGTCGTTTTACATCAAATTGCTTTAGAGTCCGAATAATGAAAACGTAATTTAGCGGGTCGTTTTTGATAAATCAATTCAGGAATAAAATATATCTTCTCGTTTTCAAGTTAAATAAGTTAGAAAAATAAATTTGCAAATGAGCGATAATAATCAAAAATATCATTTATTATTTAAAAATGTTTCAAAAATTTTACCGGCTACGCGGTAATCGTTTTTATGTGACCGTAAAAGGTCAAAAAAAGTCAAAAGTCAAGTCGGAACCAAAAAGTCAAAGGGTAAAATAGTCATTTAAAATATCAAAAATTGCGAGTTGTGACAGTGGTTATGACAAGAACTTCTCGAGTATATGGACGTACACGACAATGATGCTTCTAAGAGTTCGCAACCATCAGGGGGGAAATCATAAAGTTTGATGTTACCAGGTCAACTTCCACGAGGAAGTAGTGTATACTACTTTACTTAGTATGGTTTGTGAAGTATTCTGCATATGTGAGAAGAATTGTTGCATATTTCTTACATGTACCCCCGAACGGATATTCACCAAGACCTAATGAAAAGTAGCAATAGTATTTGGTATGGTTATACCTCTTCTTCTACAAAATTCTGTTGAGCATGTTAATGACAAATAGAAGATTGTTCAAGCTACATCAAAGTTTTAGAATCAGCTCAAGATATGGATGTTGGTTTGGGGGGAAGCTGATTCAGAAACTTCACCAAAAAGGAGTCTATGAAGAAAGATTTTCAAGACATGTTGCATGGTTTGGGGGAAAGTTAATACAACTCATGCAAACTACAATGGTTCCAGAACAAGTAAAGACGATGAAGATCCAAGCTGGAGTACAAGTTTCAAGACCAGGAGAACTCAGAAGACATCTTCAGCATTGGAAGTGCTTTGGAAGACTCTATTTTGCTGTAATTGTACTTGTTAGGAACATTGTAAGTAATTTCATATGTCAACATATTAGGGGAAGATTGTTAGCCTTAAATTATGTTGACTTATACGGAATTACATTAGTTTAATATAGTCTTGTCGAATAGGAACTAGAAACGTTATGTTAGCTTAGTTAAACGACACATAGGACTATATATACCTCCTCCATACTTCCATAGAGGGGTGAAGATTCACAATGTAACATCTTATAAGTATGTGTATGTTTTTCCTTCTCTCTAAACATCCACACATCTTCCCTTTTCTCTTATTATAATCTAATATGGCTTACTTTTTCTTTTAACCTTCACCAACCTCCGGATCATGTTTTACTTATGAATCTTTAATGTTAACAACATAATCCTGATAGGGAAATGTATTCTACCTCTTTTTTGGGTAAAGGGTTTCCCCGGTAAATGTATTACTCCAAAAAAAATGATTCAGTACAAAGGATGTGGGAGAATCCCACATTTTAGCTTGTTACATAGGCAAAAAGCAAACATAACAAGCACAACTACTCCATAGGAGGATACTACTAAAACTAGATTACAATTGACTCAAAAAACATCAAAAAAATCTATATCTTCTTTCTGCCATGGACCTTAATATCCAGATTATCACAAATAGACTGAAGGTGCTCAGACATATCATGATTCTCGTATATAGCGTCATTATACGGGTCATAATATCCATCTATTGTTCCAACAAGCTATAAGTACCATAACCTTTATCACTTCTATCTTTACCACTTGTTGGAAGCCTTAAGTTAGCAGTTTCATCAAAAAGCACTTCCACTTTACTATCACTATCCATAATACCCGTAGGAACAATAGGGTTCCCGTCATTATCCAAAAACCTAAGTTTACCTTCACGAAATTGTCATTCTATTTTATCGATTTTCTTAACAATAAGAGTATCACTAGAACTAACATTAATGGTTCCCTTATCAGCCGAGTTTGAGATCCCTCCATTCGTACCCAAATCCACATCATTATCAACTGAGGTAAGCACCTCAAAACGGTTTGACTTACTCACCTCTTTAGTAGACTCTGAATTATTCATCTTTTTGTCCACAAGTGTTGGCAGTAGAATTTTTAGAAACAGGTTGAAACACCTGTTTGGGTTTAAATCCTATCTTTTGTCCAACCAAAATTCTTTAGGAGTTTGACTAGTCTTCTGGAAATTCTTTATCGCATAAGAACCAATATTCTTTGGACATTCCTCAAGAACATGTCCAAAACCTTGCAACACACACACCTAGGAGGTTTCCACCCATACTCAACATGAATATTACAAGTATATTAGCCCTCCCCAGTAATTTTAGGCATAACAGCCATAATGTTATCTTTCAACTCCACATTAGCTCTAAGCTTAATCATAGCTCTAGCATAGCTTGACCTACCCTATGATTGCATGCACATATTAAATGTATAAGAGTCAAGCATTAGAGGAGTACCTAGTTTAGTAGCAATGGCACTCAAGCCATCCTCACTGAAGGCCATAACAGGTACACCATGGAGTTTAACCCAAAATGGAATAGTACTAACATCTTCTTTCAATAGGTTCTCATCTAGATGCCATTTCCTTATAATAAGTGGGTTATTACGAATGAACCACGAACCATTCTCAAGCATAGCATCCAACCAGTCCATGGAGCTAAATTGAAAGGAGAATAATCTGGTAGACGAGCTGAACATAGAACAAACCAGCCCATATTTTCCCCAAGTGTTCCTAACATAGTTAGCAACAACAAGGTATGCCACCCGCTTTCCTAAGAAAAAACCATATGCTGTATTGGTAAATCGTTCACTAACAGTATGAATAGACTCCACCGGGACAACCACATCAATCCCATTACCCCCGATGTAAACAAAGTACGAAAATTTAATTTCTTCCCACTTGGTTTGCTAGTAACATTAGCATATGAAGACTTACCAGGGCTATTACAAGCCGAAGTAGTTACCTACATAGGTAGTGGTGGGTATAATTCAGTAGTAGTCACCATAAGGCTTAGCTTCTCCTTCTCCATAGTGTCATCAACCACAGATGGTGATACAACCTCCTTTGCAACATCAACATGAGAAGTATCATCATTAAGAGTCCCATATGATTCTGACATCGAACTAGTACTTGTATTAATACTCTTCTTTTTCCTATGATTATTCTTCCTCCCTCGAATCCAAGAAACCATAATTCATGATATAAACCATGCAAGAGACTAACAACCCACACAAAAAAAATCTTACCCCTGATACAAACAGCCTTGGATCAAACTAGATACGAAACAATCCTTGTATCCTTATGAATAATCAATTAATATCAACCTCGTACGCAATCAATATCTACCTTCTGATCTTTAAAGACAACGTAATATATTATAAGATGAATAAACCAATACTTGGCAGAAGCGTAGTAATAATAAAATAAAATGAATTAGTTAAGCACCAATAATAAACAATAGCAATGATAAACCAAATATTGAATCAAGTCAGGCTAATAAATTGCCACAACCAAATCATTATCCAATAAGAATAAAGAATGATGTAAGACAATCTATACATACATGAAGAATTGATTTAAAGATTCATACTTTATGGATCATGGTTAAATATGACAGACAAAGAAAAATCAATTTGTGGTATAAAGAATCGCCCAATTCGCCTAGAGGGGTTCTGTAGTTGATATAATAGTGCTTTTCTGTTTCTTTGAAGACCCGCTGACTAATTTGTCTCCCAAGAACTGTGCACTTGCAGAGGTACTTCTTCTAGTGTCTTGACACCATGCATGATTAACATCTGCGTATGCTGTTAGTTCAATGCCGGTGTCCTTCCAATACTAGAGATCCATATTTATGGTTCTTGTTAGGTATTGAAAGATCCGTTTCACTACGGTTAGGTGCTTTTTGGTTGGCCTTGCCTGATATCGAGCACACATGTTGACAGCAAATACTAGGCCAAGTCTGCTGGATGTAAGATACATAAGGGAGCCGACCATAATTTGATAATGAGTAGGGTTAACTGGTACCCCTTGTAGATCTTCATCAAGTTTGGTTTGCTCTACCATTAGAGTATCAACCTGATCACTAGATTCCATATCATATTTTTAATCATTTTAAGAGGATATTTTGATTGATTAATAAAGATGTCTATGAGATTCTGAGAAATTTGTAATCCAAGAAAGAAAAACAATTTTCCTATCATTGACATCTTAAATTTTGAACTTGTTATGTTTGCAAATGTTTCATAAAGTTTAGGATCAGTAGAAGCAAAAGTAATATCGTCTATGTATATTTGTACTAGTAGGATATTTTTTCCTTCTTTCCTCGTGAACAATGTAGGATCGACAACACCATTTGAGAACTTCTAGGATAGTGGAAACTTTGATAGCAAATACCAAGAGCGTGGAGCCTATTTTAACCCATAAAGAGCCTTCTTCAGTCTGTACACGTGGTTGGGATGATCTTGATCTACAAACCACTCAGGTTGACTGACATAGACCTCATCTCGTAGCACATTATTCAAAAATGCAGTCTTGACATCCATTTGGTAGACTATCATATTCTTGTGGGCGACATTGGATATGAAGATTCTGATAGCCTCTATCCGTGCAACTGGTGCGAATAATTCTTTAAAGTCGATTCCTTCCTCCTGACGGTAACCCTTAGCTACTAACCGAGCCTTGTTCTTCAATACACCCCTAAATTCATCTAACATAACCTTGAAGATCCACTTAAGGTTAATTAGCATTATATAATCTGGATGAGGTAATAGCTCCTATACTTGCAGTCGATCAAATTCATGAATTTCTTCTTGCATGGCTTCAATCCAACTAGATTCTTTTAATCCTTCTTTGTAGTTCTTTGGTTCGACTATAGTGAGGAATGCATCAAAATAGCACCACATGTCATCGGTTTGCAGTTGGCGTCTTGTTGAGACAGGTCGAGAAGGATTTCCAGTAACATTGTCCAACGAGTGATTCTTTGTCCATTTGCAGAGATGTTCAAACGGTTGGTTGGCTGGATGCAAATTTGATCGTATGATATCCCGTGATGATGATTCTTCAGAGCTCGATTCTGAAGTGTAGATATTGTGAAAGGGATCATTATTAAATTGTACATTTTTTGTTCCTCGTATCTATTTTTCAACACCTGGATGAATGACTGAAGATTGTGTTTCCTGAGTTATTGCTAAAGTACTAGTAGATAGTGCATCTTGATCAATTGTGGTTGATGAAGGTGTACCAGTTGTATAAGCATGAATTAGAGCAACAACAGGAGGCACACGAGATATAACACTTGGAGAAGGCTAAAAGTATTCATCAAACATTGGTTGAAACAAGATATCATAGTCTTTCTTTATTGGTGGAACATATGGTGTTAAGGAAGATGGGTTTTGCATGAGTCCTGAATTGATAGAGCCAGGAGTCATAAGCTGAAGCTCAGAACCTGAACCGAATTGTTCAAAAGCCATTGCCGTTAGCTCATCAAATTCAACATGTATAGTTTCCATGATCAATCTTGTGCATTTATTATAGATCTGGTATGCTTTCTTTCCAGGTGAGTAGCTAATGAAAATACTGATATCAGCTTTTGGTTTTAGCTTTCCCAGATCTTCACTGTCATTGGTTGGATTACACAATGCACCAGAGACATTAAGATACTTTAAATCTAGTTTTCTGTCATGTAATAGCTCATATGGTGTTTTGTTGTGACGAGAATGTATCAGGGATTGGTTCTGGGTGTAACAAATTGTTGCTACTACTTCTGTCTACAAAAATAACGACGCCTTTGAAAAAATCAACATAATATGAGCAGCTTCAACTAAAGTCTGGTTCTGCCTTTCGACGACGCCGTTCTGTTGTGAAGTACGTGCAACTGATTTTTGATAAGAAATCCCAACACCTTCATAGTAGCTTTTCAGTGTCTAATTAACAAACTCTATTCCATTATCTATTCGAATGTTTTTGTTAGTTGCATTGAGATGAACGTGTACTTGCTTCAGAAATTTAAATATGAACTCAGGAGTTTCATCCTTTAATCATAAAAATTTATCCCATGTGAACCTCGAATAATCATCCACGATGACTAAAATATACTTTTTCCCATTAATACTCTCGATACGCATTGGACCGCAAAGATCTATGTGCAACAGTGATAATGCTCAAATTATACATATTTTCATATGCGTTATCTATGCTTTTATCTATTTTTAATGCTTAATTATAAAACTTTTCGATGCTTAATAGACTATATTTGCTTTTATAGGTTCATGATACGTGTCGTGGAAGAAAACAAAAGAATACACGAAGAATTGAAGCTTAAACGAAGAAAGAACTCAAGTTAAAGATCTTCCGACACCTGGTCACTGTTTTGGCCATAACTCGGTCATAAGAACTCGGATTGAGTTGGTTTAAGCGGCCAAGAAAAGAGAATTTAATAATCTACAACTTAGAAAAAAGGTCAAGAACTGAAAATGTACCAAAACTGCCTCACTTTCCAAAAAGTGCGGCATACTTTTCATCAACATTAATGCCCTTAACCGACATAGGCAAAGTTTGGCGCACAATTTATATTGTGCGACGGTTTTGGCCCCCTAAAAGCCTATAAATAGCCTCCTTTAGCTCTCACATTACTCACAATCTCACACAAATCGATCTAGTTCGATTAGACCACTTAAAATAGGGATCATTGGGGATTAAGGCTTAACAAACCTTTTATCCAAAGTACCCTTGGCACCACAACATCCCTTGATCATACTTCCACTCAATCGAAGCCGTGCTAGAGGATTTTTGCTTGTTATTTCTGGTTTATATAAGTGTAGTGACAGTACATGAAGGTTTGGGATAATAGGATTCAATAGCTTGGGTTATTGATAATAGTTTCTGGTTGGAAAAGCTTGTAATCATAATATTTTGATCTTATAACTTTTGTACACTTCTATTATCTTTTGATATGAAACTTACTGAATTTCATGAGTTTCGTATGTGTTTTACTTGTTTGATTATGGAATAGTAGTTTTGTGTTTGTTTGGGCGATATGTGATTTTTGATATGGAGCATTTGGATATGTGTTTATTGAATTGGTAAAACATATTTTATATAAGAATATATGCCGAAAGGGTTCTTTAAATATGTGTTCTATCATTCCACTTATTATATTGGTTATAATAACGTATAAAGGCCGAAAGTATTCGTTGTTAGTAACTAGTATATTCACTCGTTATATTTAAAGGCCGAAAGGATTTGTAACTCGTGATATCTTTATTCTCTAAACTCGTAAACAATATCCTAACCACTTCTATGTCTTATTGATGATTGCCTAAACAAACATGCTTTAATTCTTTGCTTGAATTATCACTTAGTCGCTTTCTTTACAATATTCAATATATGCACATTTTGGTTAAATTGATCCGTGACAATCATTTTAGCCTTAGCACCTTAATTACAAACTGTGAAAAACTACAATTCTCTTGGGACGACCTGGACTTACCTAAACTATACTATACACGAAAGGGTATACTTGCCTGAGTGTTGTATTTTTAGTAAAAATCGATATTTCTAGTATTATAAATTTAAAGCTTGCAAAACATACATCGAGTTTTTGGCGCCGTTGCCGGGGAATTGTTTTAAGTTGTTATCAGTTTGTTGCTTGTTTTTGGTGCTATTTGTTTTCTTATACGTGTTTAATTTTTGAAAATTTTCCTTCTGTGTCTGCTAGTACGGCGCACATTTTTCTTTGTGCACCGCACTTCCCCGTTTTCATTTGGATTTTGCCTCGTAAACCTGTAAGTATACTACACTCAGTTTGGAGTACGCCGTACTTACCCTGTGATCAAACTCATTCTAAACTGATTAAGTTCAGTGCTTTAAAAAAACCCAAAACTGTTTTCTTAGGTTTCATAATCATTTGATTATAAGCCTTGTAAATTTGTTCATATTTAGTTTATTCGAAAAACCAAAAATAAAAAAATTATTTTTCAAATCATTTTGATTATCTGTTTCAGTACTCTTAATTGTTTTCTTGTAAAGTGATCATATTTAATCTCTGTTAGTTCTGTTTTATTTATTTCGTTCGTGGTAATAACTTAAAATTTAACAAACAAAAAAAAAACACATAAATTTCTAGAAAATCCGGCATACTTTTCCTAAAGTACGCCACACTCTATCCATCGCAAAAAAACAATAAACTTTTTATCTATTTATCCTTATTTTCAATATATACTAAAAACTAAAATATATGTAAAAAATATATAAAAATATAAAAATATAAATATATAGATAAAAATAATTTACTTTATTTTGAATATTATACTACTAGCCTTAAGTATATAATATAAAAATATCTTTTTTGCAAAATGCTTAATGTATATATAAATCCACGATCTTTTGGAAAACAACCCGTAAGTCTAATATATAAATTAAATAGAAATTTAATAACAAAGGCTTGTAAAATTAAAATTAACCAAAAAGAATCCATTGAGGTCGAAGCGCTCAAAACGTCAACTCAACATTCCTCCGTTAATGATGTTTTCATCTTAAATGAATTCGAAGAGGATGTCGAAACCTAAAAAATAATAACTCTTAATCCCGATGATCAACCCATGTGGGAAAGTGCTAAGACTGTAGCACCAACTCCTAAATATTCCATTGTTTGACCCGATGTTGATGACAACTTTGTTATCAATAGTAACCATTTGAAAATGGTTCGGGAAAATAAATTCGATGGTTATCTGCGGGCCGATCCGCATGACCACATACGTGAATTTCTCACAATCTGCGACATGTTCAAATATGGTAAAACTCTGAGTGAAGCTGTCAAACTTTTGATATTTCCTTTTTCTTTGTGCGATGATGCTAAAACCTGGTTTAATGAACTTAATGAAGAGTCTATAACAGTGTGGTAATAAATGAGAAGAGATTTTATAAACAGATTCTTTCCACCTTCGTTATTTAACCATTTTTTACTTGAAATTAGAAGTTTTTCTCAAAACGTATGTGAAAGTCTAACTGACGCTTGGTTACGACTAAAGAACATGCTTCAAAAATGTCATGGGCATGGTCTGACCAAAGGAGATATTATTCAAATATTTTATCATGGTCTAGACGAACCTACTCAAGGAATCTTAGATGAAACAGCCATAGGAATCTTCCTTTACAAAAGTCTTAATCAAGCCTTTCAATTTCTTAATGACAAAGTCCTTTTAAAACTTGATTAGTCCACTAAATCTAAAAATGAACATCATCAAAGATCTGTTTCTTTCACCAATGGAAGTAATAATAATAATGATAAATCTCAATTAATGTAAAAATTGGAAGCTCTAACTATAAAAATTAATTATCAATTTACAAGCTTAAAAGAAGAATTACAAGATATGCGTAGCAAATATTACGACTTTAGAGATAACCACGCTTCTAAAAACGTCATGAATGATGACACACCGATGTGTGAACGTCATGAAGTAAATTACATCCAATCTGGAGGATCTTAAAACCTAATTTCTCATAACTTGTATTCTCTCTAATCCCATTCTAAACAACTCAAATCAAAATATAATTATGAAAAATCACTCACAGAATTAAACAATGATGTGAAAAATGATTTCGAAGATTTCAAAAGTTGTATTCGTAGCATGAGAACAGTTCATGATAAACTTTTTGACAAAGACGATGGTAAAACCACCAGTGTTTAACCCAACAAAAAATCCAAAACCGTCAACCAAGAACCTCAATCTAAAACAGATCTTGAAAAATTAATCACCAAATTCTTGGTTGGTCAAAGAGCTTCAAATATGTTTGTCAAGAACAATGTTAACGATATGAGTCTAAAGATGAAACAAAAGGAAAAGAATTGTCAAACTATATTTAATAACATGGAAAAAAATAGATGAGTGGGAGAAGTCTCAAAACATCTCTTCAGAACAAAATGATAAGACTGAACCACCACCTCCTCCTCCAGCTCGTACTGAGCAAGTGAATGCCGTATTCACCGATAGTGGAAAGTCCGATGACCCTCTGAAAATTCAAAATGATCCACCACCTCCTATCATCGTTAACAATAAAATCATAAAAGATAAACCAATTAAGACATAAAAAAGGGGCTATTGTATTGTCAAATCAAAAGAATATATATTCCATAAGTACATACCAAAAATCCTAACCCCTAAAGTTTTTAAAGTGGATCATTCCCACTTGAACCGTATAATTAAAGAATCTTAAATCAAATATGATAATACATATTATAATATTAATATTAGTAACAATAATAAACCTATATATATAATAAAAAAATAAAAACTAAAAAATATAAAATGAAAAAAAACACTACAGTTTGATAAGTGTGACGCGCATGGGCCTGTATGTTTCGTACTTGACTACTGTATCCATAAATATATTATGAGCTTTTGTGGGTGTGTTCGTAGGAAACCCTCACGATACTATAACTCGTTGACTTGGGAAACCGAGAGGTTTAAAGGCTTGTTGCATACGCTAAATGCAATCTTGTTGCCTACGAAAGTGTGCTTTAGTATTATACGATTTTTGTAGTTTTTTTTATTTTACAACTAAATAAATAGGAGGAGCTTGGATTGGTGGATGGAATTTTATACTTGAGGACTGATATATTTGGATCAACATATTACATATGGTTGAATTTACATGCTTGGTGTTCTTTTTGTGTCGTATCTTTCATAATTCAACCGAGCACTTATGAGCCCCGGGAAGTCTCGTTACTCTTATATTTATTTTCCCCGCTTGTCCTACTTTTAAGTTATTTTCTAAATTACGCATAATGCTCAACTTAAGTGTGGGGGGAAAATGAATTGGAAAAATAAGACTTATTTTTAAATTGTTAAATTTTGTTCACCCTCGGTAATATAAAAATCTATTCTTATTTTTAAATTCTTTTGACACTTAGGTTAATATATTAGAATAACACTTAGTAAATAAATAAACGTTTTTGAAACCAGAGATGTTTCCAAATTGATTAAGCAGATCCAACTCGGGATCGATGACATTACTTACGCATTTATAACCTTTCCAGTAAATATGTGAGGATTTTAAGCTTGTATATAGCATACATCTTTTATGCTTGATTTTTTCGATTATGAGTGAGCCAGTGATTTAATGATTCAAGAACTTGTGCTTGAAATCATTACGAGACCGCAGTAAGATCAGGTTTGCATGATATAGGTATTTTTAAGTGATAAAGAGGCAACTTAGGATTTTAAAAAATTAGCCATTTGATGTGTCATTGTGTGTAGGTATTTTATGTATCAGGTTTTACTATTTTTTTATGTCGACTATACCTAAACACAACACTTTAACGGGCAGTGTACCCGGTCAGATGTAGATTCGTTGGTAAGTAGGGTGTCGATCACTAAGAGCGAGAGCGTTAATATCTAATCTATAGAATACAAGTAATCTTTACTATATGCAAGAACTAGAGAGAGAAAATGGGTTGGATGAGCACTTAGAGAGAGAAAGTAAACTTGTAATATTATATGTGAAAAATGAACAACCAACCACCTCTCCAAGGCATGGAGAGATGTATAAGTACCTATACATAGCACGTAGGCTTGGGCTAGCATGGGTTTATCCATAGGCCTTAACAAACTAACTATATAAGTTTCCAAAAATTACTTAACGAGCTAACGATTGTTATCTATGGAAGCGACTGACACTTTTGTGTTCCTAACAATCCCCCCCTAAGGGAGGTCGCTCCATTTTACAAAAACTTAAACCTAGCATACTATGCTTTAACTTTAGTCTTGAGCTCGTAGTCTTTAACTTGTGAATTGATGTAGTAATCATAGACTTTTAGGCATGAGCTTGTTCTTATAGCTTGACTTGTAAGTGAATATGTGATCTTAAGAATCTTGAGATCATCAACCAAGCATAATCTCTTTACGTAATCTTGTATGCTTTGCCATCTTATGAACTTGTGACTTCTGGACCGACATGCTCATACCTTTCTTGATTTGTTGACTTGAAAAGCTTTAATGTTGCATCTTTCTTGAAATTCTTTAACTTTAACACTTCGTCACTTCAAGAAAGACGTTCGGTATCAGAGTAGCGGAAGTCTTGAAATATGTACTTAAGCTTTCATGATGTCTTCATATTTGTCGGTCGGGTATGATCATGTGGCAATGAATCGTGACTCGTCGAGAATCAGCTGCACCAATCCTCAGGAGTACCTACAGGTTTAGGTTAGTGATAATCAACAGATATGGACGAGAGTGTCTTTGTCACTTCGTCAAATACGGTTGCAATAACCATAGTTCCTCGTTGATCAGTATAAATACTGCCTGTGATCAGGTAGAATTCCAAAGAATCTCATTGACAGGGTTTTGCAGCTGCACTAGCCGTTCTCATTACCAGAGCATCTCAAAGCAGACAACACAGTATGAGTAAACCAGCAAGACGAAGTCTCACCGATTAAATAGAAAAATTGATTTGAAAATCAATCGATGTATCACTTGCTAAAGTGTTTTCGTGACACATCAAGAGTGTTAATCATTTCAAAAATTCATTAGCAACCGTTGATCCATTTCCTGGAATAAGTTTGATTCTTATAGAATCGTACCATCGTTTCTTTCCAGTTGTCACAAGTTTGATTCATAAGAATCACACAAGTCACCTACCATGAGCTTGTTTGATGTTGGCTCAAGCAGGATTTCCATCTTCACTGTGAATAATATCACTCGGATGTTCTGGCAAAATCACAAGGATAATGCGTAGGACTCTTAATATATATCTTGTTATTCACATTGTATGACTTAGCAAGCATAATTTGACAAGTGTCCTAATGAGATTTATGAATGATCTCTTTTGGCTCTAGACTCAATAGTCCACTTTTTTTTTGTTATTGGAGGCTGAAGCAGACTGCCACCTTTTCAATATCAACTAACTCAGAGTGAGAAAAGTCGACAGAAATGCATGTACTCTCCGTGAGAAATGAAACAAAAGTCTTTTGAGAGACCTTGAGTGGCTAGGGAGGGTTGTGCATAGCGTCACTGGGTCCAAGACTGTCTTCATTGTCAGACAACAACTTAGTGTTTCTGACAGTTTATGTATTAACCCGGTTTCTGCCTCAGTGTGTGGAGGGCTTCTTTATTTTCACCCTTTATCCTTATATTTATTTTTCATTCTTTAACCCCTTCAATGCTTACCGAGACTTCATAACTAACACCTTGTTGGGTTTGTTCTAGTGTTAGCTCTATCTCAGTCGGCATTATTCCCGATTCTCACTTTTTCTCCTTTTGTATCATACCTATGGACTTCTACACTAACTAGTAGATATCCCTGGGTAGATCTCTCTGGTTCTGGCTGGATCATGGGATTTAAATACCTATGCCTAACCACCTTATAACTCTATAAATTTAAGTACATGGTCGATCTTTTGGGGTATTCCATCACAATCAAAACCAAAATCATTAAAAAGCTCAATCAAAGTGTTTGATATAAATATCAAAAGATTTACACTTTGAAAGTTTTTCATCATCACTAAAAGCTCCCCCTTAACATGTATATCGTAATCGTAGTACATGCTATGTGTGGAGTGCATTGAGTCCATTTTATATGATCACATTTTAGTTCAAATTAGATGCATTTTAATCACATTTTCTCTCCTTATCCAAAATGTTAATCCCTTGATATTTTGGATATCAATTGATTAAACGTTTGGGGAAAAAATGTTACACAATATCTAATATGAACATTTTAATGCTACCCCTTAATATTTAAGGGTATATAAGACAGTGTTGAGTACAATAATTTGAATTTTTTTGAATTTATTAAGAAATTCTTGAAAATTTTGTACTCGAGCACTCCTAATTATCACCATTAAGTCTACACAACATATGTGCAAAATCATAAGATTATTCTGTAATAGGTTTGACCTGAATGATGAGAACATCATATGATAGAATCATATAGTTCTTTGTAGCAGCCGTAGGTCTCCCCTGTAGTCTCTCTTAAGAAGTTGTCTTAGCTTCCCCCTAAATCAGCAATCCTTTCCTGAGTAGATTCAAAACTTTCTTGCAAGCCACCTCAAGCAGTATTGATGTAAAAACCAAATATCTGAAGTACACAATTAATTCAAAACTGTAAAACCAAAGTCAATTAAATTTCTCCTTGCACGATAGTGATGATATAAATTGAAACATTAAAGTCAACTAAGTCCCGGATGTCACAATTATACCCTTTAATTACTCGCAATGATAACACCTAAGTCAATTATGTCCCAAATGTACTTAGTTCTTTCTGCAGAATACTGACTAACTTAAGGAATCATCATACTTATCAAAACTATGTGTACCTCTTTGTCAACTAATTCTACTCTCTTAAAAAAATAATCTTAGTAATTAACCATTTGTGGAAGCATTTATTGAATCAATAACCAATCTTCTCACGCTTAGAATAAATCTTCTTACAACACTTCCCCCTAGTATCTTAAATGAAGCATACTTGAAATCATAAGATATCTCCTCCCCCCATGTAGTTGAAATAGTGTATTCAAAAGTAACAAGTTAAACACTGACTTTCTCTGTGGTTATAACATTTGTCTTTCCGGAATAACCTAAAATAAGAATAGGGTATGAATTCTATCATGTGTACTCATTTTCTTTCTTGTATATCTATTCCTTCCCCCTTGCTGGTTTCGATACACTGGAATTAGTAAAACCTAGCACGCACATATACTTGAGATCGTGTTCGAAGAATTGATAAGCTTAAATCTATTCCGTGAGAATCAACTTCAATGCATTTAAAACTATTAAAGTATTTCCAAGCATTCCTAAGTCTTTTACAAACTATGAGGTGTTGGCAGTATTGATCGTTTGTAGTTTAAAGCCTGAATTCACTAAGTCTTAAATTGCAAATAAGTCCCTAAAGTTTGAAACAAATGACATCTAAAGCTCTTGTAGTTAATATAAATTAACTCCCCTTGAAACTGTTATCCGTTTCTTCTGTGACTTATTTTGAAATACCATTTTAAAAGATTATTTGATGACACTTTCTCCCCCTCAAATAATGACCTGTTTTTTATTTAAAGAGCTGTAGTCATTGTTTTAGTGGTCGAATTGTCTTTGAAAATCTTTTTGTAATTACTTAAAACACTGATTCATTATAAAGATAACTTTTTATCAGTAAAATTAAGATTTCTCTTATTTTGACACATAAGCGCACTAACACGTACACTTATGGTATATAGGAAGCACGGGTTGTGTTGCAAAGTAAACAGAAGCCTTTGAATGAATATAAAGAAATTCATTCCTGAGAAAATTAATTCCCGTTATGAGGTCAAGTTTTCTTTTTGAAATACTTGCCTTTAAGATGATGACCGGGTTGCTATATGAAATAATAGCAAGCCATTTTGACATGTTTTGAAAGCTTTTGAAACATCTGCTCGAACTTCATTTACAGCCTCGTCTCATTATTAAATGACATTTCTAAGGCCGTAAATGTTATCGATTTTCAGAAGACATGCCAGAGATACATATTTTTTTATATTTTTTCTGATTTTTAATATTTTGTGTTTGTTTTTGAAAAATTTACATAAAAGAAAAATATTTTTAGATTTTTTATGTTTTTTTATGTACATATGATACAGGATATGAGTTACCACCATCACTCATCCGTTTCCTCTGCCAGACTTTTCAACGTTTTCGGAGACATGCTTCTTATACCTAGCTTATCGATTAAGAAGTTAAATCTCTCTCGAGGCAAAGGTTTAGTAAAGATGTCAGCCAGTTGGTATTTAGTCTAGACAAAGTATAGCTCTACGATTTCATTCTCCACTTGCTCCTTTATGAAATGATAGTGAATATCGATATGCTTTGCTCTAGAGTGTTGAACGTTGTTGTAGCATAAAGCAATCACACTCTTGTTATCACAGTACAAAGAGATCTTATTAAATCGAAAGCCATAATCTGTTAGTTATGAACGCATCCAAAGGATTTGTGAGCAACACCCAGATAAGGCAATATATTGTACCTCTGTACTCGATATGGCAGTGCTCTTTTGCTTCTTGGACGACCAGCTAACAAGTTTATCACCTAAGAACTGAGTGCTTCCCGATGTATTACGTCTAGTGTCCTGACACCCCGTGTGATCTGCATCTGCATAAGTTGTGAGTGACATATCGGTATCCTTCGAGTACCATAGTCCTATGTTAATGGTTCCGTTAAGGTATCAAAAGATCCGTTTCACCACATGTAAGTGCTTTTCGGTAGGCTTAGCCTGATACCGGGCACATAAGTAGACAGCATAGCATACCATGCACGTGGTGCTTGTTTTAGACCGTAAAGAGCCTTTTTGAGCTTGTACACATGCGATGGGTTGTCCTGATCAACAAATCCTCTGGTTGAGAAACGTAGACCTCTTCTTTGAGCTCGCCATTCAAGAAAGCCGTTTTGATGTCCATTTGGTAGATTATCATATTCTTGTGAGCGGCTTTTCCTACAAAGATACGAATGGCCTCGATTCCAGCAACCGGTGCAAATGATTCCTCGAAATCGATTCCTTCTTCTTGTCTGAATCCTTAAGCAACGAGTCTAGCCTTATTCTTTAGTACCCCGTGTAGGTTCCCTAAAATCACACAAACATGTATAGATCTAAAGAGATCTAGAGAGAGAAAGTTAGAGAGAG
>BQNB010132075.1:0-18686 GCA_026074375.1 Tanacetum coccineum | reverse complement strand
TTCTGAACTAAAGGATGATACTCCTATGCTATCCATTTCTGATGATGATGAGGGTAAGTTGCCCTTATTCCTCATTTCTTTAGTAATATCTGTATACTTATTTATCCTTTTTTACTTGCATCTTTTTTCTTAGGTCTCAAAGATTGTTTAGAGTTGAAAGATGCCACTGCCTACCATCTCAAGATCTCTGCCATAACTCCTCCTGCTTGGAAGGGTTTTTTAGATAACCATCTTGATGTGGACCTGCTTGATCTTCATGATCATTGCTATGCTAGGCAAGCTGTTGTGGATAATGCAGTGAATAGAAGGTCCCATGAGCTTTTGGAGGTTATTGAGAAGCTAAGGGGTAAGGTAGATGTCATGCGAGCTAGGAAGTTAGCTCGCGAGGAGGAGTGTGAGGGGCTTCAGGCCAAGTGTGAAGCTGCCATGACTGATTTTGACAGGAACCCTACTATCTTGCTTATTTGAGAGAAGATGTCTTCACTCGCTGCTGAGGCAAAAGAGCATAAGGGAAACCTTGACAGGTTGATACTTGAGAGTCAAAAGTGGTCGGGTTATCAGGTGAGCCTTTTGGCTTTAGAGTCAAAGGTTGCTTTTTTGGAAGCCGAGAATGCCAATCTTGAGGCTACTAAGGCTTCGCTTTTCCAGGAAATAGAGGAGGTCAATCATGATATGAGAGAAGTGGTTTCTAAGGTTGTACCTTATTCTTGCATAGAGCTTCTTCATAGTGATGAATTAGGTAGGCTTATTGGGAAGCTTATATCATCAACAATTACCTCCGACAGGTGCAAGGCCTATGAACAGGTTTCAAAAATGAAGGAGCCCTTTGATTTGTTGAAGGTTAAGGGGTATTTTCCTTCATATGAGAAGGAGCACATTCAAGCCAGCAATGATCTTGCCACTGCCACATTTTCCTGGTTGAATAAGTATGTAGCTGATGCTTCTGCTTTTGTGGAAGCTTTGATGTCGAAGAATTCCTCCACTTTACAGAAGCCTTTTCCTTCAAGGACCCAGATGCCTCTGCCTTCTTCCCAACTAGCTACTCTATCTTCTTTTCCTTTTTTGAAGCCTATGTCTCCTCATGCTGATATTATGAAGCCTTCTCCATCCCCAAATGAATGAAGGTCATCATGTTGACGTAATTTGGACCCAAGGGTGGTGTGTACCCTTTGAACAATTTTATTGTGATCATGGCTTCAGCCATTAAGACAATTTATACCTTGTACAATGGTTCATGTTGGCCATTATCTTGAACAATTTATAGCAGCTTGCATGGTTGTCTTCGAACATTTACCTCTTTATAGGGGTTTGGTATAGGGATGTGATCCTAAATTTTCCTTATGTTGTGTCTGTTGAATGCTTTGTTTTCTCTCTCTCTCTCTCTCTCTCTTAAAGGCTCATGTGGCCTTAAGTTGTGGACAAACATATTGTGCCACTTTCAAAGCTAGTTTTCCCTTAGGAACCTAATTTCTTTGCCTCATGTTTGGCTTAGGAGGACTTTACGTCTGACTCCTTTATTCGATGTATCAAGCGAAGGCTCATGTGTGGCCTTTAAATATTTGACTAGACGTCAGTACTCATACGAAGGAGTTTTATCTACTTCAGTATGCCCCCAAAGGCTTAAAAAGATGCAATTTGCTTGAAGGAAGTTATCGTGGAAAAATTTTTTGGATGTTTAAGTTTTATAGGGCTCCAAATTGTGGCCCTTATACTATATCTCTTCCATACGTTGACCCCCCACCCCCCCCCCCCCCCCCCCCCCCCCCCCCACCCCCCGCAACTTAGTAGTTATTAGGTCAACGTGTGGCCTTAAATGTTTTGGGCTTACTGCCGATGAAGGGTTTCAAACCACTTCATTATGTCCTCAAGGCTAAAAGAAGCAATGAGGAAGTTAACGTGAATTTTATGGATGTTTGATTTTGTAAGGCTCATGTGTGGCCTTACTACATCCCTTCAACGTTGAACTTTAATCATGTCATGAGTATTTCGAAATGAAACTTCATTATTAATAGTGTAGAAAGATTTACATCATCGCTGGTATGAACACTTAGTTTGCTACACTGTTTTTTATAATTGAAATAAAATAAAAAGAAGGAAATGTTGTAAGTTTTACATGTAAAACTTACGAAGACTTGTTCCTTTTGCTTTTTGAATTAGTGAGTGGTTAGCTACGTTGACAAGTATATAAAACCCATCTTTGTGAACTTCGCTTATCATGTGTGGACCTTGCTGCTCCTGTGAGCTTGTTAGAAACAAGACGAAGTCTCCCACAATATAATTGGAATAATTGTTCCTTGTATTGTGGTATTTTCATAACTTGTTTCTATAGTGGGCTTTTTTAATCAAAGCTATTTCCTTGCTTTTTCAATTCTTTGGCTAGGTTATCCACCCAACTTTGTTGGCTTCGAACTAGGTGTTTCTCTATGTAGTGCATTATTTCCATGTGCTCCGTAATGGGAGAGAAGGTCTGCGTGATTTTCAATCCTTTACAGAAGTCTATGAATATCCCCTCTTTGAAGTGTTTTTCTTCTTTCGAGCTGATCATCCGGGGTACTCCGAATCTGCACACTACATATTCCCATACAAACTTTTCCACTTGCCATGCGTTTTTGACAGTTATGGGTTTGGCTTCCACCCATTTTGTAAAGTGTTCGACTGTGATTGCTAGAAACTGTTAGGGACTCGAGGGCCATTGGTAGTGGTCCTAGGATATGAATCCCCCAATGGCGATAAAGGCCACGTACTTCCGACTATGATGGCTCCATCCGACCCTGCTTTCCATATTACGGATTATTCCTTGCATTTATTGTAGTCTTGAATTGCTTTTGCAGCTTCCCTGTGCATCGATGGCCAATATTAACCCTGCTTTGTGATTCTAACTACCATGGAACGAGGTTCCACATTGAACCCGCAAGACCCTTCGTGTATTTATTTTATGATCTTGTCGGTCTGTGGTGGGGCTATGCAGCGAATCTATGGTGTGAAGAAGGATTTTTTGTACAGATTACCTCGAATTAGCTTGTACTGTGGTACTTGAATCTTGATTTTCCTAGCCTCCTTCGTATCCTTTGGTAGTAGACCGCTTAACAAATATTCTTGGATAGGGCTCATCTAACTTCTTTTCTCTTTGATTTCTACTTTCAGAACTTCTTTTTATTCTATTGATCTTTTAGCCAGGACTTCGACTAACACCTCTTTTGTGAGATGTTCAAATGTCATTGAGGCTAGCTTGCTTAATGCGTCGGCTTTCTTGTTTTGGTTTCTTCGTACATGCTCAAATGTGTACCCTTCGAATCCCTTTAGTGCGGTTTTTACCTTCTGCAAGTAGCTTTTGATTGACAACTGTTTTGCTGTATAAGTTCCCTTTATTTGGTTTACCACTAGTTGTGAGTCTAAGAATATTGCTACTTTTGTGATTTCCATTTCCTGGGCTATACGAAGTCCTGCTAGGAGTGCCTCGTACTCTGCTTCATTGTTTGTTGTTTCAAACTCAAAGTGTATGGCATAAGTGTATTCTTTACCTACGGGATCTATCAGCATTAGTCCTGCTCCTGCACCATCAGGACTAGAGGCTCCGTCAGTGTAAAGCTTCCATTCGTTGCTTGGATCTGACACTTCCTTTTCTTTTACTTTCTTTTCACTATCATCGAAGGGTATCTCGGGCAGGAAATCAGCTGGCGTTTCTCTTTCATCTCTTTTCAGGAAAATGATATCGTGTTCGCCTAATTCGATTGCCCATTTGGCTACTCTTCCTATTTTCTCAGGTCCTGTTAGTGCTTGTTTGATTGGCGTACCTGTGGGAACCATTATCGTGTGAGCTTGAAAGTATCTTCGAAGCCTTCTTGCTGCATGCACCAATGCCAATATAAGCTTTTCTAGTGCAGGGTAGTTGAGTTCGGCCCCTTGTAACACCCTGCTTACGAAATAGATGGGGATCTGCCCTTCACTTCTTTTTGCAAAAAGCGCGGCATTTATGCTTTCTTTTGATGCAGCGAGGTACATTGTTAATGTTTCCCCTGCCCTTGGTGCTGTTAGCATTGGCAAAGCTTGGACGAACTTCTTTATTTCCTTGAATGCTTTATTGGCTTCATTTGTCTAGTGTATTTTCTTTTTGCCTTTATAGCTTTTTAGTACCTTGAAGAAAGGGAGGGATCTTTCTGCCCCCTTTGATAAGAAACGGCTAAGGGCTGCTAGCTTTCCGTTGAGGCTCTGTATATCTTTTAATGCTCGGGGTTATTCCAACTGGGTGACTGCTTTGATTTTTATAGGGTTGGCTTTTATGCCCTGTTTGGTAATAAGGTGTCCTAAAAATGGGCCTTCCTCCATACCAAATGAGCACTTCTTCGGATTCAGCTTCATGTTGATCGACCGGAACCTTTCGAAGGTTTCTTGCATGTCACTAAACATTCCTTCTTCGGAGGTTCTCTTAATGACCATGTCATTAACATATTCTGATTTGTTTGTTAAAGACTTTATCCACCAGCCTTTGATACGTTGCCCCTGCATTTTTAAGGCCGAATGACATTTTCCGGTAGCAAAAGACTCCTTCCCCTATAAAGAAGGCTGTTTTGTCTTCATCTCCTTCTGCCATTTGGATTTGGTGCTAGCCTTTGTAAGAATCCAAGAAACATTTCAAATGGAATCCTGCAAGGGATTCTATTTTCCAATCGATCTCTGGTAGTGGGTAACAATTTTTGGTACATGAATTGTTTATGTCTGTAAAATCGACATACATCCTCCATCCCCCATCATTCTTTTTCACCATAACAGGATTGGCTACCCACGTTTGATGCTTGACTTTTTGAAGTATTCCTGCTTTCGTAAGCTCTTCAGCTTCTTTGCAAACTGATGTGTTGCGATCGGGGCCTAGACTTTGTTTGTTCTGTTTTATTGGCTTAATGTGGCTGTACTCATTCAGTTTGTGCTCGGTGTTGAATGGTTTTCCGTTAACCATGATGGTTCTCATAATTCCTGTCATGTCTGCATGTGTCCATACGAAGATGTCCGCATTGGCTGTCAGCAAATTTCGTAACTCTTTCTTGAAATGCTTTGGTAACTGCTTCCCAATGGTTACCATCTATTTTAGATACTTGTCGTTCACAACGATTTTTTCTTCAAATTCATCACAGCTGGGTATCCTTTCTTTGTTGATGGTAAGGGTTTTTCTGGCCTTCTTTGTTTCTCCCTCAGATTTTCCAACAAAGAGTACGGTTCTGACTCCTTTTTTGTGTGAAACATTATGGCCCTGTGAATTGTTGAGACCATGAACCCCATTTTCTGCATGGTTGTTCTTCCCAACAACATATTATGTGGAGAATCGGATTTTACAATGACGAAGTTAAGAGTTTCTGTTCTTAAGAGGGGATGTTCCCCTATTATGATTTCTAATGGAACTTCTCCAACGGACCTGGAATGCTTTCCTAAAAACCCTACAAGGGGGGTTTTAGTATTTACTCTGGTGGCTTTGATGGTAGGGTTCAGTTTCTCGAAGCAGTGTTCATAGATAACCTCGCATGTGCTTCCGCTGTCCATGTATACTTGTCCTACTTTTCTTCCGAATATCGCAGCTTCAATGATAACTTGTGCGCTGCTCACTCTCGTTACTGGTGGAAACCTAATCTCTTCTTTGTAAGCCATGCTTTCTGATACGGTATTCTTTGCTGCGTAGTCTTCTTTGCTTATCATGAGTATAGGTGCTTCTACGGGCGCAATACTTTTGTCTTTCTTGCCTTCCCTTCAGGGGGTATCAGTTGACTTTGCCTTTTCTTTCTTTATGCCTTTCACCAGATGCAAAAGTTGCCCTAAATTTATGGCTTCTTGGATCTGGACTTTAAGGTATCGGCAATCATTGGTATCGTGTCTGTAATCTTCATGTAAATGACAGTACTTGGAGGTATCTCGTGATCGTTTACTTCTGAACATCTTGGGAGGTGGTTTGAAGCTTTTTACGGCTCTTTCTGTGGCAAGAATTTCTCTTGGACTTTTGGACAGATTAGAGAGCAAGCCGTGGTTCAGCCCTCGATAGGGGGAGAACCTGTCTTTTTTTTCTGTCCTCTGTTGTTGTCCCAGGAGGATTTCTTTGGTCTTTTGAAACTGTCTCTTCATTCACTTGAGACGACATTAGTGGCTACCTTTCTTGCTTCGACCCAGGTGTACATTTTTTCCATTCGGCCCTTGTAAATGGGTGGGAGATCTGTAGAGAGGTGTTCGACCAAACTTCTTTTCCTTAAACCATGAATAAAAACGGAGATTCATTGGTCTTCGTGCAAGCCCAAAATTTGCAAGGTATCATCTATGTATCTAGTAATGAAGGCCCGGGTGCTTTTGTTTTCCATCTGTTTGATGTTATGTACATCCAAATGTATCTTTGTGAAGTTTTTCTATTGGCTAAAGTGCGATCGGAACTTTGCTTTGAGATCTTCATAATCAAGGATGCTACCTGCTTTCTAACTGTTCCACCATATTCTGCAAAGTCTTTAAGGGTATAGGTAAACATATGACAAGCTACTGGCATTAACAATTTCTGCATCCTTATGGCCCCTTCAAAAAGGTGCAGGAAGTTGTCGGGATCCCCCTTTCCTGTTATAGGAACCAATATGGGAAGGCATTTTCATCGCCAATCTGAAGTAATCCGCTATCCAGCAGACAATGGTGTTACTGAGCCTAAAGGTTTGGAAAGGGCCTAGTTAGTTGGTGGCATACCAGGCATTTTGACAACATAGCTACGTATAAAAAGGATAGCTATTCAGAGGGATATTCACAGGATGCGTAAAGCCATTTTGAGAAAGTATGTAACCATTTGTGAAGGTCGATGGTATGTGCCCTCCTTGTGAGTTGGCGAAGCTTCCGCCTTATAGGGGGTTCCCTCTGATCTGTGAGAGGAAGCCATTGGCTGCCATTGACAAAACTCACAGTTGACTTGGTGAGGGTATACATGCAAAGCATAAGTCCCTTTGTACATTCAATTTGCGAGTATGATAGGTTAGAATTATGGATAAAACGTACCGATTCCCTCCTTCATTATTCAGAAGTGCATGACCTCCGTAAATGGAAGTCAGGGAAGACTGCAAAGGTTGACCATTCTCGCTTCTCCCTATGTGGGCTGCTAAAAGTGGAGGAAGGTTTACATTTTGACTTCCATTCTGATGCGGTCATCGTAGGACTTCTACAAGAAGTTTTACAACTCCCTAGGCAGAGCACCTAATCGTTGTAGTAGTAGTATAGTCAAGACTTAGGGGGTTGTTATCGTTCACTTACGGAATAGGTTGGGAAGGCTTGATCATGGTCTAACAGAATTCTAAGGGTTGATGGAAGATTATTTTTGTATTTTTATATTTTATGGAAAGCAAGTAAATCATATAATTGGAGAGGTGGTTTGGTTTTAGCTATTAACTAAATATATTCTATGCTACTGGTGCTAATAATAAGATAAAAGACTGTGTTTATTAATCATGTATTACTCCCTAGATTGCTTCTCCTAGTGTTGTTGCCTTGTCACCCTTGTGATGATCTGTGTAACTATTTCCTAAGTCATGAACGAATTAGACGAACCCGCCATCTACTTAGTATTCCCTAAGTCATAAACGAATTAGATGAACCCGCACACGTAAGGTAGTATGAAGACTATTACATGGCCCCTAGGAGTACACTAAGTGCATGTGAAATATATTAAAAGTGGATCAACCATATTAGAGAGCAAGGTAGTATGAAGACTGTTACCCGATGGTATCCTTTCTACACAATCATGTTTCCCTAGACATATCAACAACGATACAGACAAAAGCTGGTTTTCTAGAGCCTAACATGCACATCCATCACAAGAAGCAACACCACTAAGATCTACATTCTATGTTTCATACAATCATAAATAAACACAATAGAAGGCTTAGCCTAGCATGTTAATAAAGCAAGAACATAGATGAATCAAACAACACATAGACATATTGAATGATTAAATAAACCTTACTTGATTAAAACATGAGTTGGAGGAAGTACAATAGGGTTTTTAGGCCCTAAAATCATCACTTGCTAATAACTAGGTTCGTAACCTCTTTTATTCTAAAGTTACACACTCAAAACCCGAAATTCGTAGGTTTGTATATATAGAAAAACGATTAAGAGGTGCGTCACTTAATCGTGAAGACGTCAAGAAAGAGAATTCTAGAGACTGCTGGTCGAATGCTCTGACACCATCGGGAATCTAGTGACACCTCCTTGATCTTTGTGGTTGGACGCATTCACGATTTATCTGTGACACCGTCTCCAGACACTAGAAAAATTATGATCATAGTTAGGTGTAGTCCGATCTGTTCGTTCTCTCCAAATGACCCCAGTCCACATGAAGTTTATGTTTATTTTTTTTCATTGTTATTAATCTTCCCAATGATCCTCCAAATTATAAATACAAAAAGGAACATTAAGTACCTATTTCGGCATAAATGCATGATTTAGAGGGATTAACACCCCTGAAAAAAGTGTACACCTCATCAAATACCCCTACACTTAGGATTTGCTTGTCCTCAAGAAAATGGGCTTTTCTACCTAGACAATAACAATATGAGGAGTCATTTTACCTACTCTTTAAAAGTATTTTACAACACAACCTTCTAGACCTCATAACTAACAGCACGGAAAGTATACACTAGCACCTCACATAAGTATTTAGGGATTCTCTCTTTTACTCGGTTGAATAATAAATTATAACATAAGGGGGAAACAGAAAATTAACACTCATTACCTGTCATAGTATATAAATTACCATAGGCTTGGTAAAGGATCAAACCTCCACCGCTAGGTGCAAGTATTATTCATTACTAACTAAGAGGTCTTTTAATTGGTTGTGGGGTGTAGGTGTAAGATAACATATAAAGGAAACGGAAATGGATGGGATACATTTGGGTGGCTTTGGGTGAATTTAGAGTGGAAGGGTTAGCTAATTATTTACACGAATACACTTTTGTTTGGTTTTTAAGCCAAGACTCGGACGAAGATATACAAACTCTACATAACTCTACATCAATCTCTTTCTTTTTCTTTTCTCATTTTTTTAATAACATAATACATCACATCGGGTTTATAATACGTACCCCTACACTTGAGCTTTTACATGCTCGATATTTACAATCTAACTAATGACCCAATTTGAGGTGGATCAAAATAACATGGAGATCATTTGACAAACATATAGGGGTATTGACTTAACTTTTCTTCCCCATTCTTCCGCGAAATAAATACTACCATGAATCCCAATCGTCCCAAAACTGTATTTACAAGGATAAGGGCTTAGCAACCGTGTACTCAATAATTAACTTGGGTTAAACATAATAATGTACTAAAGAGGAGTACATACAAGGTAGGCTAAGGCTATTTGGATGTAACGATTTGTTTAAGGGGTGACAATGTTCTTCATTAATAGTCCAGATTAACCAGAAAATCCCAAGAACAATTACAGGTTTAAAACATGGGTTAATCCAAATGCCTCTTATCAAGCAAATTCTAATACTTACTATGCGGTCTCGGAATGCATCACAATAACAAGTTCTAGAATTTAATATGCTACTGGTACACTCATATGATTTTACTAACACCAGACATTCCAGAAAAGGCGACAAGGCAATGCATACATGGCCGTAACGACGGAAGAGACATGCACGCCTGGAGCTCAACCTTAACTTGAACCGAGTAAAGATAAAATCATCTTGGGTTACCAATGATGGGTACCTGAATTCCTAAAGATCTAAGGGCGAACCTTATATTTTGTGGTGGAATTCTGAGGGTTATTGTGCTAGTCATATAAATTCCTATCCATGAGACGCTATTAATACTCGGTTTTCGTCGGTATATGTCATAAAAAAAATAAATTTGGGTAAATATTACCTCTTATGTTATGTTTTGATATATTACCCATCATTTTAAGGACAAAGCAAATGGCAATGAAATAATAGTTTCTAAGGCTTATTTTCCCCCTACACTTAAGTTGAACATTGTCCCCAATGTTCTCTAAAAGTATCCGTTGAAACGAATAAAGGGAATAGAAAAAAAGGAAAAGAAACTAATACTCCCCTGGTTTACTCAATAAAGAAAAAGAAACATGTGATAACTAGTTAAATCGTCCTTCAAGAATCATCCAATGAAACTTCCTAAGAATTTCCAAGCTTCTTCTCATCAAATATAACCTGTAATCAAAGACAAAGACAACTACACCAAGCATAAAATGTGTGATAAACCAATATACAATATGAATTTAGGGTTCGACTCGATAGATAGGATGAGAGAATTGTTAAACTCATTAGGTTTTTGCAGGTTTATAACAGAAGTGTACATATATTAAATGTTATGCAAGTTTTATTTTCAAAAATAATTAAAAATTTTAAGTTTTCTTGACCTGGGTGTTTGACGCCGTTAGGGTTTGTGTGACCCGTCAATGTGACATGTGACGGCGTAAGAGTGTTAATAGTGACGCGTCATCAACTGTTGTGAAACTAAATTTTTGGTTTTTGATGAAATATTTCCTAAACTTGATTCCATAAGTTAATTCCTGTACAATATGGACTGCAAAAAACCTGAGGATTTAAACATGTTCACAATCATATAACGCATGATTTAATCTAAACAATTCATTTAACTTGTTTGAACTTGGCCCAAAAGCCGGATAAATTCAGATACACTTATAGGTGGCAAAATTACCTGTGTTTGAATTTTAAGACGAGGTAAAGACAATACAAAGCTTGATTTAATTATTGTTCATACATAATAAAACAAACTATAAAGAATGTTAAAACACACTTGACACTCCTGATGCGGAAAAGTAAATGGGGTTGCCTCCAAAGAAAGCGCTCTTTCTGGAGTTATGTGGATTGGTGCTAGATCGATGTCTCGGTGACATACGGGTCATGCTCCTGTGCTTCTTACAAATGCTGGGACTGAAGGGTTCTATCCAGAGGCGTGTCAGTAGCTGTGGAAGTGCGCAGTTTTCGGTTTGGGGGGGGGGGGGGAGACGAGATCGAGCCGTCTCTCTCGGTTCAGGGCGGGGGGGGGGGCGGGTGGGGGGGGGGGGGGTGTGGGGGGTGTGAGGAGGGTGGTTTTTTGTTTTTTTTATTTTTTTTTTTTTTTTTTTCTTTTTTTTTTTTTTATTATTTTTTTTTTTTTTTTTTTTTTATTTTTTTTTTTTTTTCTTTTTTTTTTTTTTTTTTTTTTTTTTTTTTTTTTTTTTTTTTTTTTTTTTTTTTGTTTTCTATTTTTTTTTTTTTTTTTTTTTTCTTTATTTTTTTTTTTTTTCTTTTTTTTTTTTTTTTTTTTTTTTTTTTTTTTTGTTTTATTTTTTTTTTATTTTTTTTATCTTTTTTTTTTTTTTTATTTTTTTTTTTTTTTTTTTTTTTTTGTTGACGTCTAATTATTATTTTATAAGTTCGTGTGAACGAACGTCGACATTTAAAATTTTATTTGTCGTAAATAAATATTTTCGTATTTTATTACGAATAGAATTTAGAGATTTTATTTTCGATGTTTCGTGAGTCAACGTTTGACCGCGCGACCGTTAAGCGTTTTGAGTATTGTATAAATTTCGACGCGCTTCGTTATCTTTTTTTTATGATAATAATTTGTATTTATCGTCCTCGTCCCGAGTTAGCCAAAACCGAGTTAAAGACGCGAGCTAATATTTTATTAACAGTTTTAAACCAAATTAAGTTTGACGAAAATAAATTTAGTCACGGAAGTATAATCCCGAGCCTTTGGTCGGTTACATAACAAAACAAATAACCTTCGTACTTATTTTGAAGAATAATATGATGAATGGACTAAAAGTTGTCAAAGTTTCGAAGTCATGTTTCTATATATGGATACACACAAACACATGTTATTTTCCTTTTACAAAACTAGGGTCTCTTCGCACTCCTCTTTAAAACCCACGACCGGCCACCCCTATACATACACCAAACGCATTGATTTTCCGACATGTAATACAATCCAAATATATTTTCTTAATCCTTGTGTTAAGGCCTACGTTTCTATGTAATAAAATCCCACATGCATTGAGTTTTGAAGAAGTTAGGTTTTGGGTTAGATTGAGGGGTTTCAGGTTAAAGAAGGTTGTTTAAAATAGCTAGACGATTGTTTTTGGAAGCTTGGTTTATAATAAAAAGGTTCAGTTTTGGTGTTTTGGTTGGTTCGAACTCTCGGATGAGACAAAAGGGACAAGACGAGTCCATGGTTTTGTCCGAGTTTGCTTATTATAGCATTGTAAGTATTTTATATGCTAGTTCAATAATTATTCTTTTGATTCGATTCATTTTCGGTTAATGCATGTGATGAAATCCGTCAGATCTTGCGTCGTCTAGTTAGTTTTTGTTATTGATTGATTGAGCGAGTTAAATATTGTTTATAGACCATTTTAGATGTGTCGTGAATGGATTTTTGGGTCAAAAATAGTTTTTGACGCATTTTGTAAAGTGAATATTCTGAGCAGAAAGTTTGGTTCAAATTTTGAACTTCGAGATTTTATAAAAAACTGATTTTTGATTTAAAAATATGATAGAGTTTGTCCTAATGTACGTTTCGGTAACTCGAACGTCCCGTAACTACTAATAACGAAGAAGTTACGGCGAAAATAAGATTTGAAAACTTATATATTTTCCAAACAGCTATTGCATTTTTTTAGTTGCTGTCAGAATTTTAAATGGCCGTTTTGAGCACTTTCGAGTCCGTTTCGGCCTTCCGGCGAAGCACGAAAGTTACTCGGAATGACGTTTTACTTTGCCGCGAGGCTTGCTAGTTTTAAAATCGAGTAATAACGGGTCAAAACCCAAGGTCAAAATCTGCGTTTTAATTAAAAATGTCTTAGTTCCTGCAGAAACTTGCAGGGCCATTTTCGTCGAGTTTCGGGTCTCGGCTAAAACTAAAAAGTTGTCCGGAATGTCGTTTTACATAAAATCTCTTTTGATTTCGAGTCGTGAAAATGTGATATAACTGGTCGTTCGGAGTGGGTCAGATTTAATTATATAAGTATATATAAAGTCAAAGTCTAACATTGACTTTTGAAAGTCAACGGGTTAATACTAAACTTGTCAGATGTTATAAAAATAAATAAACGTTACTATTATTACAAGTGTGATATTTTAAACTTAACAATTATTATGAGCGAAAAAGATACTAAAAATAGTAACTTTGGAAATATTCGGATATAAAACCGATACGAGTGAACGATAATCAAATTGAATGTCGAAAGTTCGACGAGATAACCAAATATAATTATAAATATAATTAAAAGACGAGACATGCTAAAAAATGGTAACTTTTCGAAAATAGTAACTTTTTAAAAAATAGACAGTTTCCAAAAACAGAAAGTTTTCGACGATGTATAATATAAATAAAAGAAGGATTATAACACAATTAAGTGGAGCTTAGGAATTAGGACGCGCAAGTGGATTTCTCATCACATGTGTATGTATATTTATACTAGTTTTGATAGTTGCGATGCGCGCACTATCCGATCGTATCTTACGACAAAATAATTGAACGACATAAATTATAGGTCGTGGTTGAGCTCGTCATCGAGTAGTTCGTGATTGTATCGGTTATTTAATCTTCGGATTCGATCAAGGTGAGTTCATAGCCTCGTTTTTAAGTGTTTTAAATGTTTTTAAACCCGCGAGGGGGATACTTGCTTGATTTGAAAATGAGAACGCATTATGTTTTGATACTAAATATGATTCCATTCACTATTGAGTATATGCCTTTTACTGTGTGACCGTTAATTGCCTTGTTGATGGTGAACGCTAATGCATTAAATAGATATATTGGGCTTAACAACCCTGTCCGGGGTATGAATCCAAAGGTGAGCACCCTGTAACGAACATTTTGTAGTTAGTATGGGGAGAAGGGGCATACTTCTCGGACATGATTTCGTCCTACGGGATGAATGTGTTAAGTGTCGGTACATGGGGTCATTAGTTGGAATTCATTATTTATATATAACTTGTCTTACCAGCAATGTTATATGTTTTGTTGAACCAAATATGCGTTCAAACTGTTATGTGTAAACTCTATGAATTCACTCAACGTTTTGTTTATGTTTTTAAGCATGTATCCCAGGTTTAGGTATCGAAGATGGCTTGGATGGGACGGAACGCGGATATCAAGGACGGTGACTCGGTGAACTTGTGTCAATAAAATGATAGAAATATTTTAGAAATGAAGTCGTGATGTGACTTGTAGAAATAAATTTTCTACGATAGTTTTGGGACCTTTGTACTCTGATTCTTTTCAAACGAAATAAATGAAATTTATTTAACAAACATCTCTTTTATAGTTGTTTGTTATGACTCGTGTGATTGTATCGTGAAGTAGCACCCCAAATGTTGTATTCCGCTGCGTATCGTATTTTGGGGGTGTTACAGAGTGGTATCAAGAGCACTGGTTATAGCGAACTAGGTCTTTTTCAACGCCTGGACTATAACTGTTTTCGAAAAATTTTACGAGTCGTTCACCGTTGTCCGATATCCGCGCGCGCATCGTTCCCGATCCCTTATGTGCCTTATGTGGTATATTTGATTGCATATTATGTGCGTAACAAGTGGGTGACACTTGGTATAAGTAATAATTATATACGTGTATATATATATATATATGTATATATATATATATATATATATATATATATAAAGTATATATAAAATATAGTATATATATATATGTGGTAGTGTTGTGTGTGGTGTGTTGTGATGTGTGGAGTGTGTGTGTCTATAACTATATATAACACACACACACACACACACACACACACATATATATATATATATATATATATATATATATATACGGCATCCGTTCTATGGTGTACGATTATATATATCTTGATATTCACTTCTTGCGAAGAGTTTAATTTCTTTAAACATTTTGATGCGATATGATAAAATCATTTTGGTACATGATGAAAACATCGTTGTTATATGATTATCTTCGAAACTTTTTCGCGACTTTACTTTTATCTTTTGATGATGTTGATTCGTCGTAGTTTGTCGATCCCATTGGGTTATTTATTGTTCGACTCCGAGTTCGAATATTTTCCCATTGATCTTGAATCGCATATGTTGTTCGTAACCTATTGTTTTGAAATTTTCCAGTTGATGGGAGTGCGACTTTATATGTCATCCCATGACCCTTCCTTGTTTTGGAAAACGGTTATTAACGTATTCTCGCGTAATGCGTCGTTTGGAAACGTCTATCTTAGGAGCTTTCGAATAAAGTTGGTGCGTTTGCGTTTTGATTCTCTTGTATCGACCTCTACTTAATAAGTCTTGAAATGTTTGGTTCTGGAAACCCATGAGTTGATGTGTTCAAAAGAATGCTAAGTCGTTGGGTATGGCTTTGTATTGGAGTTTGGAGGAATTAAAATGGTGTTTGGTTGGATTTTGAAATGGATTTTACCGCAGTTTATAACTAGCAGGTTGTGGGGTTGATTGTGAATTATTTTTGGTCTTACGACACCGGGGAAAGCCAATTGAGATGTTGGTACATGTTTAACGTACATGTGGTGAGTTGGATAGAATTTTAACTCTTCCGGATGAGTGAGATATCGTCGTTTTTCTAAAACTAGTCAAATTTGATATACCGTTGGGAAAAGGAGTATAACTCCATATTGTTGTAACAACTTTTTAAAAGAAAATTTAGGTACCTGTAGAAGGCTCTTAGGGCTATCACCTCCAATCGGTTTCACATCAAAAGCATCAATAAATTTCAAATTACGTTCATTTTCGTAAACTACAAAAAATTTGTCAAATTTTCTTTAGGGACTACTTTGGGATAGCAGCTTGTTGGATACGTTTTAAAATATTTTTGGTCTGTGAAGGCCTGGTAAATTGGACTAGGAGGTAGAGAAACCTCTTAGGTACATGTAGAAATTCAGATGGAGTCATATCGACGCCCGACGGATGAGATATCGCCAAAATAGCAAAACTAGTCAAAAATTTAGACCAGAATTTGAATGAGTAACAAGTTCAAAAACCTACATAGCAACACCTAAATATGTAAAACTTTAAGTTCTAGATATTGAACAAACTTAGATTTGAGCGGTCGTCTCGGCTTTTGCGGACGCACAGTTTAGGAGATACACTTAATTTAGTTGAGCGATAAATTTTGGAAAATGGCAGCCTTGCTAGATAGGGGCAAAATGATAATTTCACCTTGGTTCTGAAACTTTCTGGGCAGTGGGCCCTATGTTTCTGGAAAATAGATTCGAAATGCTTTCCGTAGATGAAAACCTCATACTTTTATCGTCCACGGACTAGTATGTAGGAGGATTCCAAAATTTAGGTTTATCGGATTGAGGTTATTGTAGCCTCAAAGTTTTATCTTATCACCGGCTTGGTGATTGTGCATTCTTTAGCTATTACTTTTGATTTAGAACTCTAGGAGAGTTCATGTATATGTAGTTTATGTATTGGAAACTTAGAAGCGTTACGGTTGGATGTAGTGGCTTTGAAAGCCAATGATGTATCCCTTTTTAGGGAAAATTGGTATGTATGTATGTTATTTTCGGCGTTGTTATTACGATTGTTGTAATTGTTCTCGGTTAGGAGTTAGGAGGAGGTGTTATTGTGTAGGTTGTACTATGAGTGAAGCCTGGAGGTCGTGGTTACCCCCGAGGCACTCGGCTTGTGTGAGATTGATTTGACCCCGAGTGTTGGGTGACTTCAATTGGCGAATCTTTCGCATGTGTATGTTACTTGCTTGCATAGTCCATGAGTGGGTATTATTTTTTGTACTTGCTGTGACGGTTGACCAAACTATATCGAATGATGTCTTGCGAATTGATGATTTTAAAACCGCGGATCGCAATAACGAATTTGTGTGTTGAACAAATGCCGTTGCGCGAATTGTACTGATTTTATTGTATAAATTGTTTGTGTAAACAATGGAGAAATGTGTTTTCAAATTTCATAAACTGACCCTATGGTGTCAAATAAAAGTTTCTTTTAAAAAAAATTATTTTTCTTTTTAAATAATAAGAATGGAAGATGAAATGATGCTATCTTCTTTTCTTTCTTTTAAAAACAACCATGTTTTTATTTTTATTTTTAATTTTTTTATGCCGAGAAAATGACTTACGCATGTAGCGTATGGAAAAGAAACGTTTTGGCGAGGATGGACATGATGTCGTTTGGTCCTCAATTATGCATAACTTGATCAACTATGCATAATTTAGGAAGAACCACGCTATGTCGGGTAAATCGTCACCATTAAAATGCTTGCTAATTGAGATAAATGTTTGGGTCAAGTTTCCGAAATGAGAAAATATTTTTACCCTACTATGGATTTTTATGCAAGTAACCCTATTCCTATTGACTGCATGGAGAGAGTCTCATGCGAGTCGTTATGACCGAGTTGTCCCGAAGAGGAAATACCTACGGTATTGTTCGGAACGAGTGTGTCTAGAAAGGAGCGAAATCTAGTTCGTGGTAATGTAGATAGGTGATTGTTATGGAGACGTGTCAAGACCAAGTATAGTGGGTATGCTAGTAAGCAATGGTAGATCCGAGCTATCAAGGGTGTAAACCTGATACCGACACTGAGAAGGGATCTTCTTGGAGATGTAAAGATCCCTAAGGTGGGTGGAAGCTAAGAAGGTTAGTCCCGAGGTTAAAGGTGAGAAATAGAGAAGACTTCTCCTGCATTAGACGTGTGTTGCCAACGATGTATCAACTTATGGCCATGAAGAAGACTTCTTTCCCCGAAAAGGAAAGTAGTGATAGTGTAGTTTGTAATATACCTTAATCATCAAGGAATAGAATAAGACACTATACGATACTTGACTCACGGTCAGGTGTAATGACCCCTACTCCACGACGTGCCGACTCAAGGGCGTAAAGAGTGGCGAATTGATTGGAAACTCTAGCAAAATGGTGACGTCCGTTCCCATTACTAGAGGGACAATCAACATAGCCAACGCCTTAAGTTGAACGGTATCAAATTAGGAATGTGAGTGATTATTCTGTTTCGATGATTTGATTCATCTGGGATATTACACGATGTATTGGGACCAAGCCGATTGTGCTAGTCGCCATGTGAAAACATTAGAATCTTTGATTTTCGTCGAACGAGCAATAAGTCCATGATGCTCAACTATTTTCTTGATTGTTTTCGATTTGTCTTTCGACAATATGTGTTATATAGCGGGATTATCACCGCCGAATTATGTGAAAAATATGCTTTATGTGTTTTACGTGCTATGTGCTTTTGAATGGTAGTAAGCGCTTATGTCGCTTTTGTGTGGCCGTAATGTGGCATAGGACGTGAGTGAATGGGTATACGCACCCGAATGAAGAAGAAGGTTAGTTTGAGAGGTACGCAAGCCTAATAGACCATTGTCGATCGTGGCGTGTTAACCCACAAGCATGACTATGGTTGGCTAAAACCTAGCCGTGATTTAGTCGAGATCATTACCAAGAGGCCTAACCATCCGGCAAGCCAGGTATAATAAGCAATCTAATCGGTTAGGTATGAACCTGCGAAATGAGCATAGCCATTGCTAAGGCTTCCTAATAAGTAAGCACAGATATTTTGCTAAAACTTATAGAAAGCAGGCATGATTATTGCTAAGCGTGATGATAATCTAGGTAAAGACATATAGTCATTTTAAAATGACTAATATGCAAATATGTGCTTAAATGAATGTGTGATTCTATATG
>BQNB010132074.1:0-18686 GCA_026074375.1 Tanacetum coccineum | reverse complement strand
AATGGAGTAAGTTTGTGACTGATGTCAAACTTATAAGAGATTTGCACACCACCAACTTTGATAAGCTTCATGCATATCTTGAACAACATGAACTCCATGCAAATAAAGTCTGTATTATGCGTGAATGCAATCAAGATCCACTTGCACTAGTGGCGAATCATCAAATGACACCATCACACTTTAACACTTATCAATCCTCATACAACAATCCTCAGTTCCAACAACAGTTTTCACCATCTTAGTCTCCTCAATATGGATCAATTCATCCCACACAACATTACTCAACTACTTATCCATCCACACCTCATGCAATTACTTATCTGTCAACACTACATCCTAATGCTTACTCATCTACTATACATCAAGATGCTTGTCCACAACCAAAATCCATTCCTCAAATTGAATATACTGTCTCCACAGATAATCAACAAACACATATTGCTGAATTTCCTCAGATAGACTCCGGTCTAGCAGTTCCTGTATTTAAGCAAGGAGATGTCTCTACTGGTTCCATTAACAAAATAATGTCATTTTTGTCTACTGTCGTCTCATCTCGTTTCCCTACTACCAACAATCATCTAAGAAATTCTTCCAACCCAAGACAACAAGCAACTATTCATGATGGAAGGGTGACGGTTTAACCGGTTTAGGAGAGACAAAATTCATTTGCTGCTGGTAATTCTGGAACAAGGGCTAACATCTCAGGAACATGAGGGAATAATTCAGGTCAACAAAGGATTATGAAGTGTTTTAACTGCCAAGGGGAAGGTCACATGGCAAGACAGTGCCCAAAGCTAAAGAGAAAAAGGGATGCTACATGGTTTAGGGATAAAGTTCTTTTGGTTGAAGCATAAGGATCTGATAAAGTTCTAAATGAGGAGGAATTATAATTTCTGGCAGACCCTGGAGTTGCAGAAGGTCCAGTTACATAGACGGTCATTATACATAATGCAGCTTATCAAGTAGATGATTTGAATGCATATGATTCTGACTGTGACGACTTCTCTACAGCCAAGGCAGTTCTTATGGCCAATTTGTCTAGTTACGGATCAGATGTTCTCTTCGAGGTACCTCACTCTAAAAACACTCATAATGATATGCTAAATCAAAGTGTGCAAGAGATGTCGTATTCTAAACAAACTCATCTTGTGAATTATCCAGATAATGAGATAACAAGTAATAGCAATATCATTCATTATTCTCAGTATCAGCTTGAAACACAAAATGCAGCTGTTCAGGATACAAATTCTTCTACACAACAAGATGCTATAATATTATCTGTGTTTGAACAACTGTCAAATCAAGTAACTAATTGTAACAAGGTTAGTAAGGACAATCTAATTGCCAATGAATCCTTATCTGCTGAGCTTGAAAGATACAAAGAACAGGTGAAATTTCTAGAAAAAAGACAAAATGTGGATTTAAGTACTCGAGAAAAGCTTATAATAGATGATATAATTTGGGAGAAAAGTGCACAGTTTCCGGATTTTGAAAAAAAAATTAACTATCTTAAATAAACTATTTCTGAACAATCAAAGGAAAATGAATTGTTAACCAAAACATTTAATGTTTTTAAAAATGAATCCAAGGAAAAGGAAGCTAAGAATATTGATAAAGAAATTGCTTTGGAAAAGAAAGTTAAAGAATTGGACAATATTGTTTGTAAAATGGGTCAATCCACGCAAACTGTGCATATGCTCAAGAAACCACAAGTTTTCTATGATAACAACTTGAAACAAGCTCCTGGTTTTCAAAATCCTTTCTATCTTAAGAAAGCTCAGCAAATTAGGCCAATGCTTTATGATGGTAGTGTTATTGCTAAGGAAACCAATGTGATTTCAATTGCTGATTCTGAAGAGACTTTGATGCTTGAGGAAGAGAGTCGATCAAAAATGCTGATGCATCGTTGTGTGGTGTATATTTTATTGATTTAAGTTTTAAATTTATATTTTGCCGACTAAACCAAAAATAGCACTTTAACGGGCAGTGTACCCGATCGGTAGTAGTTTCGTGGTAAGTAGGGTGTCGAACACTTGAAGCGAGCTTAAATCTATCAATTCAATTAATATCTTGGTTATCTAATCTATGTTAATTCTACTCTATTCTAAACCTATGTCAGTCCTAGTTCCGAATTCAAACGGGAAAAAGGGGTTTTCAGCCTGAGAGACTGGCACGGTTTGGTTGGTGACTACAATCAATTTAAGACACTTTTACCCATGCGAGCTAATTAACAAAAGATAAAAGAGCGGTCGAGCCAAATATAAGAAAACTGTATTGACCATTATTAATCCGATTAGAGAGTTGGTTTATTTATTAAGTGCAATGATTTCTTCTCTCGAGGTGGCATATCATTCTTAAGACTTAGGCGTTACATCATCCTAAGACCTAGACACATTAATTCCTATCACAATTAAAGCATCTGCATAAAGCATCCTTATTTGCTGATTATAATCTATCTTATGTATGAAAGCAATGGTGATCTTGTTAAACCCTGGCTCATAGAGACATTACCCACTTACCACTTAATGGCAGTTCATACACTAGTAGTCCACTTGTCCAACTATCCAATGGAATCAGAACGTTACTTGTTGAATTATCTAGGTCACCTGCTAGTCAACACGATCAATAAACCATTGGCAATATCCAATTAACTAGTTAAGCCCGAAGCGTATCCTAGACACAGACTTAGAAGGACAATATTTGTGTAACTATTATTCTAGATGTATAAATTACTATATGGAGAGCTATCCCAGACTCTAGATCTACTTGGTCCGTATCACTAGATCCAGTTGAATGATAGGTCGCATACAAAAGCGCGTAAACAAGTATAAATTGATAAACATAAACAAGCATTCAACGATAAATCAAGAAATCGAGATAAACAAATACCAAACATTCAGATCTTCATAATAATGGCTAATACCCGAAGGTATTAGCCTTCAAACGTCATAATAAATACAAGAGCAATTATTTAGCCAAGGTAAACTAACCGAGTTAACGAATGATACCAAAAACTGAACGATTACTAAAGTATATAGAATTACACGATGTCTCCTATGGAATTAATAACGTTGCTCGACCTCTTCTACTCTTTTTCTCCTCTGAAAATTAACTTTTATGGTTTAGTATCGAGAATATGATTTAGCACACTTAAAACTCATTTTTGAGTTTTCTATTTATAAGGTCTGGAAGTCGGTTCGATACGACGTATCCAAGTATTGGATACGGCGTATTGGGGATTTCTTGGAGTTGGGACCACGCTTGATATCTTCCAGAATATTATATTGATTCCATATTTTGAATATGGCGTATTGAGTCTCTCTAGATATGACGTATTGAGCTTTATCCTCTGTGGTCATTGGTGAGTGCAGGCACAGATACGCCATGTCTTCCTTGATGGATACGGCGTATTGGTCTTCAGAATAGTAATATTTAAAATATCTTCATTTAAGCTTCAGAATGTGCGTCTTTTGCTATCTTTCACCAATTACTCTATAATTACTGCAATTCTCAAATATAAATGATTAAGTAACAATTCTTTACAATAACTATACAAAATAGGTTAATAACATAGGATAAATGATGCTATAAAATAGACGTTATTTGATGTCATCAAATATCCCCCCACTTGGATCCTACTTGTCCTTAAGTAGCCTTTAGAAGTTTATAAACTTGTACCCAAGGATATGTTTATCTATTACAAGCACTTATTATGATCTAAGTTGATTACAAGTACACAACCAAACTCCTCAACGAATATAGGAAAGATGAAAACACTCAAATCAACCAACTAATCTATGTGGTAACATGTAACTAATTCGCTCAGTTGCTCGGTCATGAGCGTAATCTAACATAAGCTTGGCAAGTGAATACACATCGTTAAAGCATTTATTTGATCTATTACAAGTACACAACCAAACACCTCACGAAATAGGAAGATGAAAACACTCAAATCACTCAACTAATCTATGTGGTAACATGTAACTAATTCGCTCAATTGCTCGGTCGTGACGAGTATTCTATCATAAGCTTGGCAAGGATACACATCTCCACCACTAAAGCCAAGGAGTAACAAGTTTATAAAGGTAAATATGGGTTTTTGTATGGAAAGGCTTACGGTTGATCATTCTACAATCTTTCACCAGAAGTACCACTCTAACAAGGCAGCTGAAGCACACATACATGGTCGTAATGACAGAATAGACATGCACGCCCGAACAAGTCCTCATTCGCGTAAAACTAGCGGCTAATCATTAGGTGAGAGGGGAGTAAATTGTTGTTAAATAAAAATCAAGAAACAAATAGATTAAGACTTAAGATACAAGTTGCTAGACACTTTTTCCCGACCGTTACCATGATAAAGACACAACTATTTACAACGTCTTGATCATCGATCAAAAACAACAACCTAAGTTGGCGTTCCCGTAACGGTAAACTTCCCAATCATCCCATAACTTCACATATTCTTACAAGGCAAGTGGCGATATCTTCCACTTTATACAATACTTTACATTGTTGATTTTTTAGACGTATCAACGAATAATCGATCCTTTGTGTAATTCCTTCGGTAATTCCTTTGCGGAACGATTATCTTCAAACTTTCTTTCTTTTTTGTATTTTTCCCATTTTTTCAATTTTTTTTGCTAACTATACTTCAAATCTCGGTGTAGTTTCACCATCTTCACGATCATAATAATTCCGGATAATTCCTTTGGTAGTTCTTCGTTCTTCGGATTCACCAATAATTATGACGATAGTAAAATCATATGAGCTTTGACTACTAATATACATTCCCATTTGCAATGTGCAAATTTTCAACCGCATCAAAGATAGAAAATGACACAAGACTCAGGAAATACAAACTTTACACTTTAAGCAACTAGCAACTGTAAATTAAACTTAATCTAACAGGGTAGGTTAAGGTGTAAGGGTGTAACAAAACAAATAGTTGGTGTAAATTCCTAAAGGATTGGTTCTATGGGTTGCTCTAGTGGATCATCACTCTAAAGATGAGAGTGGAAAATGGTTTAAACGGGAAGTTAACTAACCGGTGTAGTTAGTTAATAAACAACATGTAAAGGCGATCTGGGTGTAATCATAAAATTTACCAATTTAAACAAGTTACTCCATCTAAATCCATAGTACTTATCATTGCGGTCTCGAGTGACATACCAAGCCAAGTTCTAAAGTCTACAACATCACCGACACACTCATATTTTGTGGAATTTTGGTAAAGATATGGAAACGGATAGGCTAAATCCTCACAATATCTAACAAGGGTTATTGTGTGCGGATTTTGTAACATGTAATTTCATAAAAGTATGCTTGAAAAAATTTTTAAATTTGATCATAATTTAAGCATTTTAATGTGAAAAATAAATAGGACAAGTAAATATTCTAATTCCATCCCCCACTTGAATTATACAACGTCCTCGTTATATATATAAAACATTAAAAATACGGGAATTAAAAAGAATTAAAATGAGAAACTCCCCTGATATTTGCTCGGTAGATTCTCCATGTTGCGTTTATGAGCATGATTGTGTTGAACAACCGCCTTGAAGTTTCAAGACTCCAACACTTCAAGATCTCCAGATTTTTAAATTCTCCACCAATATTTGTCAATATTTCTTTCTCAATGTCCTGTAGAAAATATAGGAAGAACATGTGTATTCCTATCTTGGTACCTACAGTTAATTTAAACTAAACTAAATAAAATACAGGTCAGTTTGTTAGATACAGCGTATTAGTTTAGTGAATACGCATTCAAAATCTGTCAATAATATTTTTAAAGTGCAATAAAATAAAGACTGATAACATCCAGGCAATCAATACGCCGTATGGTATGGAGCGGATACGCCGTATTGATGTCTGGGAAGACATACTTGATCACAAAATTAAATAACATTCCGGGTTGTCTCCCGGGAAGCACTTTTGTTTACAGCGAAGTCTTTAAGTTAGACTTTTCTTCAGCTTCTCACTCGGTGCGCGTCACCTTCCATCCTTCGTCCTTTTTCTAAAAAATATCTTGATAGATTTTGGACATATTATCTTTGTTTCTTTCCCAAATATCATATTCGTAACTTCTTATAGCAATATACTCTTCATTGGGTCCTAGCGAGTATTGAATGGCTTCAAACTTTTTTGCTTTACACCTTCTTTTGTTAGGTAGCTCTTTGATAGAATTGGATGTATCGCTATATTTGCGCTTTGTCTGACTTTGTTTTTCAATATCACGCACTTCATAGGCTTTGAAGAACAAATCAGTAGCAGTGTTGGACGGGTTTTTATATTTAGATTCCTTCAATTCATTACTGCTCGAAATACTGTTATCCACATATCTCTTATTCTAATTTCCATTCATCCAAGCGTGAAATATCACCTTTTGAGTCCTTCCATCCACTTTCTTATGGTATTTGAATGATATGTTTATGTTTGACAAGAATTCAGGTGGATCAATCCCCCAGTTCTCTCCTTCGTCCAACATTTCATCTTCTCCATCGCTAATCCACCATTCTTTAGCATCATCAGCCAACGAGAGAGGAAAGACTTTCATTCGTAGTTGATGGAAATTCACGCCATGAAAGTAGATCAAATCAACCATTTTAAGTACCTTAGCAATATGATCCACCACGTCTTCATAGTGAGTTCCGTGATACATGTTCTTTCATAATTCCACCAGAAATTCTTTGCTGAGATCAATTTTTATGTCGTTACTGGTGATAGAAAGATTTGATTCAGATTGAGCTTTTTCCGTGTTTTCATTAAGAATTGGTTCAACCATGACTTTTGGTAATCCCTTCTTCAATCAACTAGCTCTGATAAGTACTTCCTGTAACACAGGTAAAAATATCAGTAGGATTTGCTCTGAAGAAAGATAAAAAAATTTAGCACGAAAGATCAAATAGGAAAACCAAGATTTCAACTTCTGTTACAGATGATCGATACGCCGTATCCATTGGAAGTGGATACGCTGTATTAATCAGTTTGAATGAATACGCTGTATTGGACAGAAAATTGGATACGTCGTATCCGATGAAAGTGGATACGCTATATTCAACTATCGACCAGAACAGTATATTAAGAAAAAAATTAAACACGCAAACAATTAAACACACATATATACAAGCAAACAATTAAAGATAAATATACAAAATTTTACAGAATATACAAGAATATACAATAATCTAAATTACACTAATCCTAAGGGTTAGATCTAGTCTAATGTTAAAAACCAAAATATCAAATAGAAATCAAGATTAATTTTCGTTCCCCAACAATGGCGCCAAAAACTTGATGTGTCGTTGTGTGGTGTATATTTTATTGATTCAAGTTTTAAATTTATATTTTGCCTACTAAACCAAAAACAACACTTTAACGGGCAGTGTACCCGATCAGTAGTAGTTTCGTGGTAAGTATGGTGTCGAACACTTGAAGCGAGGTTAAATCTATCAATTCAATTAATATCTTGGTTATCTAATCTATGTTAATTTTATTCTATTGTAAACCTATGTCAGTCCTAGTTCCTAATTCTAACGGGAAAAGTAGGGTTTTCAGCCTCAGTTTGGTTGGTGACTATAATCAATTCAAGACACTTTAACCCACACGAGCTAATTAACAAAGGAAAAAAGAGCGATCGAGCCAAATATAAGAAAATTGTATTAACCATTATTAATCCGATTAGAAAGTTGGTTTGTTTATTAAGTGCAATGATTTCTTCTCTCGATGTGGCATATTATTCTTAAGACTTAGGCGTTACATCATCTTAAGACCTAGACACATTAATTTTGTCACAATTGAAGAATCCTTATTTTGCTGATTATAATCTATCTTAGGGATTAAATCAATGGTGATCTTGTTAAACCCTAGCTCATAGAGACCTTACCCACTTACCGCTTAATGGCAATTTATACACTAGTAGTTCACTTGTCCAACTATCCAATGGAATCAAAACATTACTTGTTGAATTATCTAGGTCACCTGCTAGTCAACACGATCAATAAACCATTGGCAATATCCAATTAACTAGTTAAGCCCGAAGCGTATCCTAGACACAGACTTAGAAGGACAATATTTGTGTAACTATGATTCTAGATGTATAAATCACTATATGGAGAGCTATCCCAGACTCTAGATCTACTTGGTCCGTATCACTCGATCCAGTTGAATGATAGGTCGCATACAAAAGCGCGTAAACAAGTATAAATTGATAAACATAAACAAGCGTACAACGATAAATCAAGAAATTGAGAAAAACAAATACCAAATGTAACACCCCCAAAATTGTGTCGCATCGGAAATATGTCCGGGGGCGTTACTTCATAATACACAGCGCTAGATGCAAGAGAACGACCTCTAAATGTGTTGTTTGAAAAGTAATCTCGTTGAAATTGATATAACATTTGTCCCATAATTGCATCACAATGAAAAGCTTGAAAACAACCCAACGAGATTTGATCATCTGAATATACATAGAAATCCATAAATGAAATCTTGTCAATTTTAGAATCTAGTGCACATCAAGTAGGCCAAGCATTTAATTCACCTGAGAAAAACATGCTTAAAAGTGTCAACATTAAAGTTGGTGAGTTCATAGGTTTTTGTATACACAAATGTTGATCCAAAGTTCTGTAAAGTGTGTATGACCATTTAAATCCTTAAATGTCCTTCCAAAATGTATGTATGATTTTTAGAAATCAATTAGTTGTAAAGTATGCATGACCATTTCAATCCCCAAATAGTCACAAAAATGTACGTATGAACGTTGAACCGCAATCGTTCAAAGTATGCATGATAATTGAAAATATCACGAAATGTTTCAAGTATGTATTGCCACTCTATTTAAGGCACAGTAAATATTCATGTGTGTATAAAACAATGATTACAATTACTCTAAGTTCATGAAACTGCGACGTAGACTTGTATGTATGCCACTTTATTCAAGGCACAGTAAGAGTGTACCCATCGTAGGTGTTCCCTCCAAGAACACCCGGGCATTAATGAAAACCATATGTACCCATCATAGGTGTCCCCTCCAAGAACACCCGGGCATTTATGAAAATATTCATGTGTATGTAATTGTTGGCCCTGAAGACTCAACCAATCGTATTCCGACATGTTATAACGTTCGTTTGCCCAGTGATAGCTAATCACCCGAACGGGGATTGTCAATCCCGAATAGATCTATTTCATAACATTCGCGCTCACCCTCCAAGTGATTTACAGTTCATGCAACCTAAGCTAATCCATAATCATTCGAGTAAAAGTATAGTTGTTGCATCCATAAGTAAAAATTAATGTATCTCATCGCGAGATATATAAATAAATATGTAAACCAATTTGTAATCAACCATGTAAATGCATTTGTAAACAAGCATGTTCTCACCCAAAAAATATATATGTAAAACCAGTAAAAACAGGGGGCTATAAACTCACATTGATGTTGTAGAACGATTTGTAGAACTGCAAATATCAAGCGCAACACAAACGAAAAACCGGAACGACTCGATCAAGAAGATGCAACTTAACTTAACGGCTAAGTCCCACTAGCCTAGGATAATGTATTTGGGTTTCCCGATGAATGGTTACGTCAACGCGACACGTTGATAAAGATTTAGATTTCCAAGTGGTAATAGTTTGGTGGTTGGTTAAATAAAATAAATCGAAAAAGTAAATGCAATGTATGTAATATAGTCCGTACATATTACATATGGAAAATGGACAAGTACATAATTCATATGGTGAATTATATAACAAAGACAAACAACCAAAAGAATAATCGAGGTATATAATACTTTGCAAGTATTATATAAGAAACGTGAGAAAAATAACTGAAGCAAAACAATTCGACACGTTTTCAGAAATCACCAATTAAATTAATAAAATGTCTTTGCATAAAAGTAAACGTACATTTTAAAGTTTCATAATATATAAACGATGTTTTCAAAGCTTTTACAATCATTATGACTTCTTTACTTTGTCCATTAATCGGGAATTATAAAATAATATTTTATAATTTAGTATTCGTTTCCTCGACGGGTCTTAGTTAAACTAGTTGTCTCATTTACAAAAGTGTAGTTCTCGTTCGTTTATCTGGTTATTGTATAATTACAAATTAACGATCTTAAGACTATATAACTTCGTCTTTTATCGGTTTTTCTAAGATAATAGAAATTGTAACGAAATTTATTAAGTATAGTAATTTATATAAATGTCGTCATGACCTTTTCGTTTAAACCACATTTTCCATTTTTATGAAATTCAATCCATGTTGCAATTTTACTCGCGTTTCAATGTTTCAAACACCCGCGTGTTTTAGATATAATATATATATATATATATATATGTTATTATATCTAAACTAAACAAAATAATAAATATCATATTTATTTAACCATTTTAAACCACCAATATATATCCGGTTTTATATTTATAAGATTTTACGATATATATTTATTTGTCGATTTATATTAACCCAAACGCACCCCTTGCTGTCAAAACCAAACGCACCTTATGTGGTGAAACTGTTAATCCAAACACACCCTTTGGCGTTTCTGCATAACCAACCACACCCTTATCGTAAATTTGTCAAGCCAAACGCACCTTTGTGCGGTTACACAACCAACCAAACACCCCTTTGTTGTCTTCTCTTAACCCAAACGCACCCTTTTCGGTTTCCTACCCACCCAATCACCCCTTTTAGGGTTTCCTGTTAACCCAAACACAGCTTAATCGGTGTTAGCCACATAACCAAACACTCCTAATCTGTTATAACCAAAACCAAACGCACCCTTGCTGCGTTTTATCAAACCAAACGCATCTTGTTGCGTGTTTATGAATAAATCAAACGCACCCTTTTGATTTATACAGCCAAATGCACCCTTTTTCGTTTATAACAAAACCAAACGCATCCTTTCGTTTCTATATAAAAACCAAACGTACCCTATTCGGTGACAACAAACCAACGCACCCTAGTCGGTCATAAACACGAACCAAACGCACTCGTTGTGCGGTTATAAAAACCAACCGCAGCCTAGCTGCTGAACCACCAAAACAAACACCCTTCGTGGTGTTTTCTATTAAACCACAAGCACCTATGTGGTGTGACGGTGGTGGTGGTGCCGGCTGTGGACGAGGTGGAGGTAAGGGTGGCGTACGGTGTGGGGTTGGTGGCCGGTGACGAGGGGTGGTTGATGACGGAGATGAGATGATGATGGTGACATGATGGTGTTGACGATGGGAGGGTGGTGGCGATGGCGGGCTGTGGTGGAGTGGTGGCAGCGCGTGGAGATGCGTGGTAGTGGGGATAGGGTACATCGGGTGATGGGGAGGCTTTTGGAACTCGGCCGGAAAAGTTTTCCGGTGGCGGCTGATGGTGGCCGGAGGTTGGCCGGATCCGGCGGTGGCTACTGGAAAAGAGAGAGAATGGAGTGTATGTGTGTGTTTATATTTTTGTAAATGATTTAAATGTATATAAATTATATATATATATATATATAAATGTGACAAGTCACAAATAGATGGGGGGTGAATTTTGTAAATATTTTCACAGGGACCCGAAGTGTAATTTTTGTAATATAACGGTTCGGGTCTCGTTTGGACTAGTTAACGGATGATTCAAAAGACGAAACTTGCGCCATTGCGTTTCAAATTATTTTTCCGATAAAAATGAGTATTTACTTGATAGTATTTCATAAATATTTTTATAACATTTATAAAAATATTTGTTATTTATTTGGTAACCCGGTTATGTCTTGTTCGAAAAAAATAAATTTTTAACCCGAATAAATGCGTTATCAACAAACGTTTTTGAATAAAATGTTAAATGACTTTATTTAATATTTTCATTAAATAAATTGTGATAATTAAATATAAATTTAATTATTTTTGTGTCGGCACACGCTGTGTGCAGCTTTCAAAACCTTGCGATGATATTTTAGTCATCTTCTGCTTGTTTTCGGGTCTCGGGCAAAACTAAAAAGTTGTCCGGAATGTCGTTTTACATCAAATTGCTTTAGAGTCCGAGTCGTGAAAACGTGATTTAATGGGTCGTTTTTGATAAGTCAGCTTAGGAATAACATATATCTTTTTCGTTTTCAAGTCAAATAAGTTAAAATAACTTGCACATGAGAGATGTAATAATAAATATGATTTATTATTTAAAATATGTTCCGAAAATTTTACCGGTTACGCGGTAATCGCTTTTATGTGACAATAAAAGACCAAAAGTCAAAAAGTCAAGTCAGACCCAAAAAGTCAAAGGGTAAAATAGTCATTTAAAATTCTAAAAATTGCCGGATGTTACAGTACCTACCCCTTAAAGAAATCTCGTCCCGAGATTAAATTTGTGTTAACCGTTTGTGTGACCAAGAAAAGATTTAAGATTTAATAAACCAGTTCTAAACAAGACGCTGATAACTTTATTCAGTAAAATTTGATGTTTCGACACTTCTCCATATACCAAAATTTTTGGCTAAGTTTGACCAGGATATTTAATCCCACTCAAATGGGTATCTCCAAAAATAATATCATTATAGGTTGATGTTTTTGTTTGATATATTAGCATTCTAAGAAAGTCCTTATAGTGAAAAAAGCAGCGAAGGAGAAAGTGTAGCCGCGTGAGTATGTCTGTATAAGGTTTCAAATGTTCAAGGACAGGGTCTCGTTTATGATATTTGTAATCTTCGATGATTAATAACGGACGAGGCTAATGGATGTAAGTACCCAACTTACTTGGCAGTACCAGGATAGATCGCGACCTAAGTCTTCCTACTAGTAGCCCGAAATGAATAGTTCGACTATCTCTTTCGTCGATAGGTGTTTATCTGTTTTAAGGGGAGTTGTATTACCTATTGGATAAAGTGGTACAAGCTGGGACCGCTCTAGGACCCACCAACAGCAACCATAACGATAATAACTATAACACATAATAATGGGATGCAGAGAGTGAGGACATTTCGAGAAACAATATCCTCATAATAATGTTCAACAAATGGGAGGAGCTCGCAGAAGAGCTTATGCGATAGATAGCAGAATATGGTACTCAGTCGTTAGCTCGAGGATGAATAAACTCCATTAGTTCAAGTGTGTAACAAGTCTATTAGTTACACGATAGTTCGTGAGTGAAAAGGATTGTGCAACGGCAAAAGTAATATCTTAAGAATGAGTATCAGGTAGTTCTAAGCAAAGGTCCTTAAGATTTTGCAGATGGAAGACTATATTGTGTTCTAAACCTTTTTAATGGATTTCGGTGATTATCGGTTTTCTAGTTTTTCTCGGTTCTATTGGATTACATTAAGCCACTCATTTATAATTCTTACTACATAAAGGAGGTCCTAATTTATGTAAGTAAGAAGTGATAATATTATGGTTCGGAGATTTACAATTTATTTATTTAACTGAAGAGGCGTTTCAGTCCTTTCAAATAAAGAGATTATAAATCATCCTACTTAATAATTTCCGATGCAATACGCGTACTCACATAACCTTTAAGGTGATGGATAACATGACGATGCATGTGCTTCTAATAAGTATGGGCGGGTGTTTAAAACTCGCCTTCGAAGGCGGGGTGTAAAACTACCAAGGAATATCGATCTAGAGTTTAAGATAGTTAACGAGTACTCGGTTAGAGTAAACAAGGTAAAGGTCTCTATGAACTAGTCAACATAGCGATTATCATATCAATCCTCCTATTACAAGTCCCGCCCATACAAGACTTGTAATTTTTATTTATTAGATTCATACATATCCCATGTAAACAGAACTGTGACGGGCTTTGTTAACATAGCATTTATCATATCAATCCTCATATACAAGTCCCGCCCATACTAAGACTTGTTATATTTGATGCGTACATAATTCCATGTAAACCTAAATTATGACGTCTCGTATATACGATATTGTATAAAGCTATGAAGAAAAATAATATTCTTAGAGACCATTGTTTAACTTACAATGTCTGAGAACGAAGTGAGACCATTGTGCAACTCACAATGTCTAAGAAGTATATGAGACCATTGTGTTACTTACAATGTCTGAGGTATAAAATGAGTCCATTGTGCCACTCATTAATGTCTTAATGAATGTTTAGTATTTAATATTAACTCTTATATAATAAAATGTATCGATTATCGCAAAAGGAATGCTATCATACTATATATATATATGTATGTCATGTAAGCACTTAATGTAACAAGTTACTAAGCAAGTAAGCAAAGTAGTGTGTTGCCACTTTGAAAATGTTTGTTGCTATGTAATGCTTGTGAAAAGGTTATAGTCTAGGGTAAACTATGCAACTAGTTCCCTATAACAGTGCTCTGATAACCAATCTGTAACTCCCCAAAATTGTGTCGCCAGCGGATATGTGTACGGGGGCGTTACTTCACTAATAACACGCGCTAGATACAGAGAACGCCTTTAAATGTATTGTTGAAAAGTATCTCAGTTGATTTCTTGAAATTGATATAACATTTATCCTATAATTGCATCACAATGAAAAGCTTGAAAACAACCCAACAAGATTTGATCATCTGAATACAAGTAGAAATCTATAAATGAAATCTTGTCAATTTTAAACTCCAGTGCACATCAAGTAGGAGCCTGTCATTTAATTCACCTGAGGAAATACATGCTTAAAAGTGTCAACATTAAAGTTGGTGAGTTCATAGGTTTTTGTATACACGAATGTTGATCCAAAATTCTGTAAAGTGTGTATGACCATTTAAATCCTTAAATGTCCTTCCAAAATGTATGTATGTTTTTTAGAAATCCAATTAGTTGTAAAGTATGCATGACCATTTCAATCCCCAAATAGTCACAAAAATGTATGTATGAACGTTGAGCCGAATCGTTCAAAGTATGCATGATAATTGAAAATATCATGAAATGTTTCAAGTATGTATTGCCACTCTATTCAAGGCACAGTAAATATTCATGTGAGTATAAAACAATGATTACAATTACTCTAAGTTCATGAAACTGCGACGTAGACTTGTATGTATGCCACTTTATTCAAGGCACAGTAAGAGTGTACCCATCGTAGGTGTTCCCTCCAAGAACACCCGGGCATTTACGAAAATAATATGTACCCATCATAGGTGTCCCCTCCAAGAACACCCGAGCATTTCTGAAAGTATTCATGTGTATTTTAAAAATATTTAATTTTTTTAGTTTGGCCTAAGGACTCAAACCAATCGTGCTCCAACATGGTATAACGTTTCGTTTGCCAGTGATAGCTAATCACCCGATTGGGCCGAATAGATCTCTTTTCATTACATTCGCGCTCACCTCCAAGTGATTATGTTCTCGCAAACTAAGCTATATTTGTTTATCATTTCCAAAGTAAAGTATGTATTCGCGACCAAAAATGAATTCAATTAATGTATCCCATAGCGAGCTATGCAAATAAGTATGTAAACCAATTTGTAATCAACCATGTAAACGCATTTGTAAACAAGCATGTTCTCACCCCAAAAATATATGTAAAACCAGTAAAACATGGGGCTATAAACTCACATTGATGTTGCAGAACGATTGGCGGAAATGCACATATTAAGCATAACACGAACGGAAACCGGAACGGCTCGACCAAGAAGTTGCGGTTTATCTTAACGGCTATGACCCACTAGCCTAGGATAATGTATTTGGATTTTTATGTGGAAGAGTACATCAACACGACACGTTGATAAAAGATTTAGATCTCAAGTTGTAATAGTTTGGTGGTTGGTTAAATAAAATAAATCGAAAGTAAACGCAAAGTGTGTAATATATGCCGTATATATCACTTATGAAAAATAACAATTATATAACTCATACCGTGAATTATATGACAAAGACAAACAATCCAAGGATTAATATGAAATGTATAATACTTTGCAAGTATTATATAAGAAGTGCGAGTAAATAATTAAACCAAACAGTTTGACATGTTTTCGGAAATCACCACTTAATTAAATAAAAGTTCTTGTATAAAAGTAAACACATGTTTTAAAGTCTTTACTTTGTCCATTAATCAGGAATTATAAAATAATATTTTATAATTTAGTATTCGTTTCCTCGACGGGTCTTAGTTAAACTAGTTGTCTTATTTACAAAAGTGTAGTTCTCGTTCGTTTATCTGGTTATTGTATAATTACAAATTAACGATCTTAAGACTATATAACTTCGTCTTTTATCGGTTTTTCTAAGATAATAGAAATTGTAACGAAAATTTTATATAAGTATAGTAATTTATATAATGTAGTATGACCTTTTCGTTTAAACCACATTTTCCATTTTTATGAAATTCAATCCATGTTGCAATTATACTCGCGTTTCAGATGTTACATACCCCCGCGTGTTTTTATATTATATATTATATATATATATATATGTATTATATATATATATATATTATATATATATTATATTTAATATATCTAAACTAAACAAAATAATAAATATCATATTTATTTAACCATTTTAAAGCACCAATATATATCCGGTTTTATATTTATAAGATTTTACGATATATATTTATTTGTCGATTTATATTACTCAAACCGCACCCTTGCGGGGGGGGGGGTGGGAGGGGGGCCCCACCCCGGGGCGGGGGGGGGGGGGGGTGGGCGGGGGGGGGGGGGGGGGGTGGGGGGGGGCGGGGGGTGGATGTCAAACCAAACGCACCATATGTGGTGAAACTGTTACATCCAAACTCACACCCTTTGGAGTTTCTGCATAACCAAAACACCCTTATCGTGATCTGTCAAGCCAAACGCTTTTATGCTGGTGACCACAGCCAACCAAACACCCCTTTGTTGTCTTCTCTTAACCCAAACGCATCCTTTTCGGTTTCCTGCCCACCCAAACACCCCTTTTGGGGTATCCTGTTAACCCAAACACACCTTAATCGGTGATTTAAAATAAAAATTACCACAGTACCAAACACCTCCTAATATGTTATTACCAAACCAAACGCACCTCCTTGCTGCGTTTTATCAAACCAACGCTCTTGTTAGGCGTGTTTTATGAATAAATCAACGCACCCTTGTGGTGCCTAATAAACCACGCACCCTTTTGATTTAACACAAGCCAAACGTACCCTCTTTCGTTTGATAAGAAAACCAAAAAGGCATCCTTTCGTTTCTATATAAAAACCAAACGTACCATATTCGGTGACAACAAACCAACGCACCCTAGTCGGTCATAAACACGAACCAAACGCACTCGTTGTGCGGTTATAAAAACCAAATGCAACCTAGCTGCTGAACCACCGAAACAAACACCCTTCGTGGTGTTTTTTATTAAACCACAACGCACCCTACTGTTGGTGGTGTGGTGGTGGTGGGTGCGGCTGTGACGAGGTGGAAGTGAGGGTGGCGATGGTGTGGGGTTGGTGGCGGTGACGAGGGGGTGGTGATGACGACGATGAGATGATGATGGTGACATGATGGTGTTGACGATGGGAGGGTGGTGGCGATGGCGGGCTGTGTTGGAGTGGTGGCAGCGCGTGGAGGTGCGTAGTGGTGGGGATCGGGTAGATCGGGTGATGGGGAGGCTTTCGGAACTCGGCAGGAAAACTCGCCAGAAAAATTTTCCGGTGGTGGCTGATGGTGGCCGGAGGTTGGCCGGATCCGGCGGTGGCTGCCGAAAAAGAGAGAGAGAATGAAGTTATGTGTGTGTTTATATTTTTGTAAATGATTTAAATGTATATAAATTATATATATATATAAAAATAAATGTGACAAGTCAGAAATAGATGGGGTGAATTTTGTAAATATTTTCACAGGGACCCGAAGTGTAATTTTTGTAATATAACGGTTCGGGTCTCGTTTGGACTAGTTAGCGGATGATTCAAAAGACGAAACTTACGCCATTGCGTTTCAAATTATTTTTCCGATAAAAATGAGTATTTACTTGATAGTATTTCATAAATATTTTTATAACATTTATAAAAATATTTGTTATTTATTTGGTTTGTATATTACTGATAAACTTTGTCCGTAAAATGATCTTTTACTCGATTATTTGCGTCTTTAACAAACGTTACTGAATATATGATAACTAATTTACTAAATATTTTTATTTAATAAAAAGTGTTAATTAAATATTATTTAATTATTTTCCTGTCGGTACGCGTTGATCTTGATTCTAAAATCTTGCGAGGGTATTTCAGTCACTTTCTGACTGTTTTCGGGTCTCGGGCAAAACTAAAAAGTTGTCAGGAATGTCGTTTTACATCGAATTGCTTTAGAGTCCGGGTCGTGCAAACGTGATTTAGCGGTTCGTTTTTTATAAGTCAGCTTAGGAATAACATATATCTTGTTCGTTTTCAAGTCAAATAAGTTAAAAATAACTTTGCACATGAGATATGAAATAATAAATATGATTTATTATTTAAAATATGTTTCAAAAACTTTACCGGTTACGCGGTAATCGCTTTTATGTGACAATAAAAGACCAAAAGTCAAAAAGTTAAGTCAGACCCAAAAAGTCAAAGGGTAAAATAGTCATTTAAAATTTCAAAAATTGCCGGATGTTACAGTACCTACCCCTTAATGAAATCTCGTCCCGAGATTAAATTTGTGTTAACCGTTTGTGTGACCAAGAAAAGATTTAATAAACCAGTTCTAAACAAGACGCTGGTAACTTTATTCAGCAAAATTTAAATGTTTCGACACTTTTTCATATACCAAAAATTTTGGCTAAGT